>JAUDYJ010000005.1:64805204-64835204 GCA_030761175.1 Masticophis lateralis
CATTTCTTCTAATGTCAAAATTATTTATTTGGCCTATTCTAGTCCAGATGTGACTGTTGAGGGCATGTTAATTTATATTCAGTTTCCATGGGCCCCTGTCCCCATCTGTACATCATTTCTGATTTCCGTTTGGTCTCTGAGGACTTCACCTATTCATCCTGGAGCTTTCATTTCCTCTGTAAACAAAATAAACATGCAATGCAAAAGTCCCTATGATACTGTAAAATAATTATTTCCAATGGCACAATGGATCATGTTTGAGGAGGGGAAAAATAAAAAGGATGGATTTATTTTTCCATTTATTATCCTGCTAAAGAAAAAGTCTTATCTTGACATTGTTTTGATACTGGGTTTTTTTTAAGGTTTGAGATGTTCACTTTTAAATTAAAATTTGATCCAAAATGTCATTTGCATTCATCCAAAACGTGCGAAAATACACAATGTATGTATATATTCTTATATGTGCTTATAAAATACATTTTTCATTTGCAATTCTTTGTGTGAAGAGAAACATCAAGAATGTTTGGTTTCTTTTTGACATTTACAAATAAAGAGGCTAGGAGTTATTTATTCTAGAATGTTGCTGCAAAGTGCTTATCTACATGTGGCACTAAACAAGGATTTGTTGTGGGATTTGAGAAGGCTGCGTAGTGTTAAGTGTTAAGCACCCAAAACTCTAGGGGACTGGCACTAATTTCCTCTCTCGTAAAACAACACAGTATTCATAACAACTCAAGAGGCTTGACATAAGTAATGATGGCATATGCAGGCGAAGATTACCACCCCAGCAGTGTAATCAAGGTGCTAGGTACTAACGCAAGTTAAATTGAGACAATAATGCTGAAACTTGCATTGTGGGATTAGGAGAGTACTTGAAATGCTGACATCGGCATCTCCTGAAAGAGCGCCTGTCTTGCTTTCAATTCCTGTTTATACTTAATGACCTCAAAATTTGTATGTCGTTAACACCATGTACTGAAGTGGGAGAGAACAAGGTTTGGGAGGGAGAAGATTCCCTGTCTTAGTTGACTTTTGTCTCTTCTGGTAATTGGTGGCTTTTCCTGCCATATTAGAGAGCAGCGCATGAAGCAGCAAGGCCCCTAAGGTCTACGTAAACATGCTGTGAGCATGGAAAGCCTCATGCTCCCAAGCACTAGGCAATAATTTACATACTTTGAAAAGTCATTTATGCCTGCAAAAATTGCTATGGCTAGAACAAATTTAAATACTAGTTCTATGGACATTTTTGAAATTAAGCCATATTAAAACTTGATGCTCAGATCAATATAGTAAAACCCAAATAATTAAAGTTGGCTTGTTTGTTTGACTTCTTATAAATAAAAAGGGTTTAATACAGACTAATTACACAGAAGCCTTCATATACTTTAGGATAATAATGGCAGCAATTTAAAGCAGCATTAAATGGAAATTAATAAGAGGGTATTGAGTCACTTCTACTGTATTAAGCTCCGTGAAATGATATCTCATCTCAATTTAACTTTCAGCCCTCGGTTATATGATTGATAAGCCTTGAAATTTATATGGATAATTTAAAATATTTGCTTCTTGTAATTAATAAATTCTATTTATATTTGACAAAGGGAAAAAACTTGTTGACTCTACTGTCTTTATAAGATAAAACTTTCTAATATTTTTCATTAAACGAATGTTACGGATTTCTTAATTTGTCTAGGCTATTCTGGTGAGATATATTTTAAAATGTGATTATAATTTGTTTAGGATACATCTTTTTACGAAAATACAAAAAAAGTAAAAGGGATTACAATTTTAAAATTTAAACATGTGATAAAAAATTACTTCTAGTATTATTTTACTAGAGCACGCCAGTAGGTTTTATCTAGGTTTCTTTTATAAAACTCAGGATGCGTTCTCCTTGAATTTAATTGAAAAGTTTAGATTTACAAATTATTAAAACTAAGGTCCATAGCTAAATTATATTTTAGATGCAAAATACAAAGTTCTGAATAACAGTTTATGATAATAACTATTACTATTAGTGAGTTCTGTGTGTGTTGGAACATATTGTAAAAGCATTTAGAACATCATAATTTGGAAAACTAACCTGTATTTTCTTGGGTTCTGTGTCATTTGTGTTACATTTCTTCTGTTTTGGTTAGACAGAATCTCCTACTGAATATTTTTTTATAATTAAAAAAATTCTGTTATTGTTCATTTATTTCTTTCAAATGCCATGTCAGCCTATGGAGGATCTCACAGTGCTGGTGGACCTTAGACAGCTATTCACCATGGTCCAGTGAAAGTTCCTGATGAAATTACAGGTGCAGGGAAATGCAGAATTAGAAATCAGATGTTGCGATTCTTGTGAAGCTATAGCTTTGTTGATGACAGGACAATTCCGTTTTTGACAGTTTAATTTACTGTTGCCATTGGACAAAAGCAAAAGGAGAATGTGAGGTTAGCCACCTGCCCCTATTGTACTGTGGCTCACATTCTAGGTTGCAAAATCATGACTCTCAACCTGTCGTGCTCAAACGAGAAGGTTTTCAGTTGGGAAAAAAGAATATATCAGTGCATGTAATATTGCCTGACCTCATAAAATAAAAGGGAAAAATTGCAGGTTTTGACAGCCATTATGAATCTTGTATCAGCATTCAAACATCTCTGAGCTGACTAGAATACATGTTTATAATAATAATAAAAAGTATTACTATGTTGACTTACAATACAGAGCAAAAAATGACTTGTCAGTAATTTATTAAAGAGGCTGTTAAATTTAGAAGCATATATGTTACTGGCAATGTGTGAAAAGCTGGCATTTTATAAAATGCCTAGGAAATCTATAGAATATGTGAAGTTTTTAGGCAAAGAATGAAATGTCTGTGTTATTTTAATATGCTAGCATATTTAATAACCTAGGCATTATATAGAACGAAAAGTACTATTTAGGCCAAGTATGAAAAAGAAAATCATGAAAAGAGTTAGGATTAGGGTTAGAAATGACTTATATGAAAATGAACAAAGAAATGCAAAATAAAATACCAGACTTTCTTACTGGGGAAAAAAAAAACCAGAAAAAGACCAGTATTGACCTACTTGTTGCAACAGGAAAGGCTAAAATTACATTTTAGCAGAAGTATTTTATACTTTGCCGGTTTGCCTTTTGGCATTGCGTAGAATGCTTAGTAAATGTGTGAAATATTAAGAGTTTCATATTTTGACATTCCAGTTTTGGCATTCCGTAATTTCCTAGGCGTTCTATAAAATGTCTAATTTCACACATTGAAGGTAACATATACACAGAAGAATGTTTAGCTTGGAGAAAAATACAGAAATAGTCTTTTGCAAAGATGGAGTTATTTGGAGTTATTTTGTGATATTAAGCTATAATAGAAACCACAAAGGAGAGTCCATGTTAACTTTGTCACTGCAGGTTACATGAAATCTGACTGCTGATTCAACGAAATAAAATGGAAGCTTTTCTAAGAAACAAGGCATGACATTCCAAGAAAACTTTAGACTACAAAGCATGCAGACTAAGGTTCATGTGTTCATGAAATAAATTCATGTGTTCATGTACTTAACTGGTGAATTTGAGAAAAAAAGACAAATACATGTATAAGGCTCACTTTTTTTTTCCAGCCCACAATATATTTACCATTCTTAATGCAATGTCTGAATAGGAAAACTGCTGATAAATCATTTTATCTACCCAATTAATCATCTGGAAGTTGTGCTTTTATAGCACAGTTCTAAATCTCTAAATTAGACTTTTCTAACATGCACGTGTGAATAAAATTAGGGAGGGTGGAATGAAAGTGCCATGGAGTTCTCTTCATCTTAGGTGAGGATATGAGATAGAGAACATATAAGCTTTGCGTGCAAGAGAACGCAGGGAAACTGCTAACTTTGTGTCACCTATATTATTATTATTTTCTATGAATTTCCTGATTTTTCTCAAAGTATTCCTGATGTAGAATATATGTCAAGTAATCCTGATCAGTGGTGGGTTCCTCCCGGTTCAGCCCAGTTCTCCCGAGCCGGTAGCAGTGACGATATGATGTCACCAAACCGGTTCTGCCCCACCCCCCCATCCCCTGTGTTATTCTTACCTTTTATTTTGACCCCACCCCTAATCTATTGTTGCCTCCTGAGTCCCAGCTGATGGCTAGAAAAAAACTGTTTAAACTCTTGCCACGAGGCTTCAAAGGGCCGCCCTACAGCTGATCAGTGTTAAGTGGGTAGACCAGTGCCTGAAAAAATACATGAGTAGATCAATGCCTGCAAAAATACATGGGTAGACCAGTGCCTGCAAAAATACATGAGTAGATCCGTGCCTGCAAAAATAAATGGGTAGATTGGTACAGCTCTGCAAGCAGTTAAAAGCCTGGTAGACCAGTACTTCTGCTAAACCCTAAATAATTGTCATATGACCATCAAGCCACACCCACAAAATAAGCCACGCCCACAGAATCGGTAGTAAAAAATTTTAGGACCGACTCCTGATCCTGACATATCCTTTGGATTATAATGAAGTCTACTTATTGCAGTCATAAATTGTGATAGTTATAAAGTATGTAACCAACCCAATTTTAAACAATTTTTTTCTGTGGTGATCAGTACGTGAATAACCACATTTGTTAAGTGAATCCACAGTTGTTAAGCAAATGCTATGGCTGTTAAACAAACCCATTGTTTGCTATGGAATGTTTTTGGAGTTTTATGGAGTGAAAACTGGAAGTAAATGTGACCATGGGATGCTACAAAGGGATGTGAATGTCAGCCGGTTTCTGAGTGCCCAAAATGTCATGTGACTGTGAGGGGTGACATCAGAAGTTTGGAACCAGGGCATTGGGGGAAGCCCCCAGTTGCCTTTGGGGGCTTCATCAGCACTTTGATGGCTATTGAAACAACCAATCATAAGCCAACAACTACTAGCACACACACACTTTTAGTATAGAGGCTGGAAGATAGCCTGCTTGCCTTTGCAGGAAGATGCTGGATAAAAATACTAAGATAAAGATGATTTACTTGTATGGTTTATATGACTGCCAGTCTATAATAATTGCATTCAAAAAAGCAAATAAAAATACATGTAATCCTCAACTTTCAACTATCGTTTAGTGACCATACGAAGTTATAACTGCACTGCATTGAAGAAGTGACCTATGACCCATTGTCATGCTTAAAATATCTCCATGGTCACATGAGCAAATTTGGGTGCTTGGCAACTGGCCTGTATTAATGACAGCTGTACTGTCCTGGGGTCATGCAATCTCTGTTTCTAACCTTTCCAACTGACTTCTGACAAGTAAAGTCAATGGGGGGAAGTCAGATTCATTTAACATGCAGGAAAAAAAGGTTGTAAAATGGAGCACAACCCGCTCAACAACTGTATTGCTTAGCAAAGGAAATGTTGGTTTCAATTGTGGTCATAGGCCGAGGATTATCTGTAACATGAATTCAATGCATCCGAGGTCCTTTAAAAATTTACCTCCTTCAATTTTGTAACTGTACAACTAGGGTCCCCTGTCTCCCAGCCCAATATCTCATAGGACAAAGATAGAATTACTTATTCTACATTGGCAGTAGAATACCACAGTTTGAAGTTTGATAGTTCTGTGTTGACATGATGCCTCATGATTTCATGTGTATTAAACAACAGTGTTGTTTAATACACATGAAACTGCTAAGGAACTATTTTATTAAGTGGACAAGTTGAACTGATAATAGAAGAAGAATCCCAAAGAACTGCTTTTGAACTCTTCCATCAGATCCTATGAAGTAAAGGAAGCCATAGCTCATGTGATAAAAGAGTATGTATAGGATTTTTTTTACTTGTGATAAGGCATTGAAGGGGTGAAATATCCATCCTGGAAATCCATTGATTATACACTTCATTTAGTAACCAATGTGAGAAATATTAACTTTCTGTTTAGTGTGATTGATACATTCTTAAATTGATCTCAACTACTTTTAATTTATAAATAAAAAACTGCACCTAGCATTAAGTGAGCAGACATCCCATTCAACAATGGAAGTTCCTTCCATTACCTCTCTGTTCATTTCAAATTAACTCTAAAATATTCCTTATCACTTCTAATTCTAGCTCTTGAGTAGAGAAAATCACATTTTAGACCATATTTATGGAGGAATATTTAAAATGCAAAAAGATTCACAAACTTTTAAGCATTACTATGTTGTTAATATAAAACACTAATTAAACTTTGGTCATCTAAGTAGGAACCGGAGTAAAAATGGACACTTATTCTTTTCCATAATGCAATTAATAGCAATACAACTGAAAGCAACAATAGAATGACAGTCTTTCAATAAAGTACAGTTGGACACTTAATCTGTTATTAATACTATTTAAATATTAACATAAGTACTACAGTATCTCTTGTGTAAAGTTTGGTTTGTAACCTATGTAATAATATTTTTAAAGATTGTATAATATAAAGATTTGTGTTTCATTAATGAAGGAGCTAAACTTTTTTAAAGCTTTATGCACACTAATATTTATATATAAAACATAAATAGTATTTTTACTGTTGCAGTTTAAACATGCATATCTGCTTTTAGGGAATAAGATTTTGGACCAAAAAGAAAACAACCATTTTAAATTATGAAATTATTTTTTATTTCACTTAGATTTATGGCAGCTCATGGTTAATAGTGACTGATAATCTTGATGCAATGTCTTTGCTTTATTTCAAATTGCTAATGCTGGTGCTGTATTCATAAGCTGCAATTTAATTCAAGTGCACTTAAGTTTCATCAAGCACAAAGCACCCAAGAAACACTGTGTTATACATTAGGTTCCATCTGAGAAAGAAGAAATAGGTAAATGTCATTGCCATAGAAAGTATGAAAGGATAGCCTGCTTAAACATTAGCTATCCCAATTAGCTGAAAGAAGAATAGTTTTCTTCCCTAAAGATTTGAAGATTTAAATCTACTACCGTATAAGCCAGTCTGATATAAAAATGTTGACCTATGCTATAGTTTTCTTAAAGTATTCAAAATTATTCAAAATTTTAGCAAATGGTCAAATGCCATCTGTTCCTAGACAGAAATGTGTACCAATTACCTTACAGTATGTGATAGTTCATCAACATATACATTTTCACTTACCCGTAAAATTCAGACATAATTATAGTAAAATAAGACAATCCAATAAAAAATTCACTGCATTCTTTTTTGCATTGGCATTCCAGGGAGCTTGTTTGTCCTTTGAGCATCCTAGTAAAATAGGAAAACAGATCTGTCCATCTAAAGTCACCTAGAGTCGGAAACGATTAGCACATATGTGCGAGAGGAACCTTTACCTTTACCTTATTGTAATATTATACAGTAGCTTGTACAGATTGATCCTGATTAGAAGGTGACAATTTTCTGCCTTTGTAATAGCAGTGAAGAAAATCATTTTATCATGTAGTAGCATATATCATATATCAGATTCAGTTCTGATAGGCTGCAGCCAACTGCAAAACGTACAGTATAACAGATTATGGTATTTGGCTTTTTCAGGGGAAGAAGTTATTTGACATACAAAAGAGAAGAGTGGATTTTTTTTCCTGCCGGCTAAATATTTTGTTCAGTCCTAAGTAATCCTACCTCGTTTTTAAAATCACTGTAATTGGTGACTAATAACTGTGACAAATGTTACACTGTTTATAAATATTTCAGCCTGAATTATGTGAACAAGCAAGGAGTTTTGGTTTGGAAAAAAAAAAGCTTAGGCTATAAGGTAGTTCTTCTTTTATCCTTTTTAACTTGTACTACTTTGCAATAGGAGACATAACCACTAAAAGGAGGGGGGAATATTTCTTTGACAATCTTTCCATTTTGTGGTTCCCTCCTCCCTTTCTTCCTGGTATGACTGTCAGTATGTGATCTGCAGCCCTGACATGCACATACAGACTAGTTTTTCTCCTTCAGATCAGCAGCTTTGGACAGCTTCTGTTTTTGGCACCCTTTTCAACCTGCTCTGTCTTGTCATTTTAGAGTTCAATATCTGCTGCTCCAAAGGAAAAAAATTGGGATGGGTTGGACCATTGTATTTGGTCTTTTGACCCTCCATGTTGCCCATGAGCAGTGAAGGATAACTTTTGACGAGCCATGTCAGATGTGACAGGCAATCTAGTTGGGTTGAGTGGAAATGTGCTTTACAAGTTTGAAGCCTTAGTTGAGGGCATTTTTCTGGTGTTCAGTGCATTCAAATTGACACTGAATTTCTGTATGTTGTTCATTTGGAAACCAGAATGTATGCTTGCATTTCTTAAATCAATATTGTTTTTCTTCCTTTTCATGTGGCAGGCTAGCAAACTAACTATAAATGCAATTGGTATCACTCATGTGTAGTTGACATTTCAGAATTATATCTTCTTCTCTCCTGTCTTCTCCTACTGCCTTTATGTATTTCCTAATCAGCTACTTTTAACACTGCAAATAGCAATTGTTCATGATAATGCAGTCAGTAAACAACCAATGTAGTTTTTCAAAATATACGTGGTTAAATATTGTGTTCTAAAATAATGATTGCATTGAATTTTTGTATTTTATTTTTAATCATAGCTTGAATTTATCTATTTATATGAATACTTCCATCATTTTATAAGATGGCTTTGGTAAGGCCGGGCTTGTGGGTACAGAGCACAAGAAAAACTGCTGTTAGTGCATTTGGTAAAGTATGGTGGAAGACAACTAGAAGGTGTAGCTACAAATCTTAAGAAAGCAAGGAGGTACAAGGTATTTAGGACAGTTTATAAAACTGCTTTATTCATTTATCTAGACAAACAGTCCTTTTATGGCACATATAGAGAAAGGTGGACAGTCATCTTATTCAACATTATTTGCCCTGGATTTAATATCTTGCCTTCTCAAAAAAAACCAAGCAGTCTTGTAAAGACCAATAACACACTGGATTTAAGTGTGGGTGAGAGAGCAATGGTTGCAGGAATCTTAAATTCTCTTTATTTATATGTGTAAATCTTAAACTAGGAGACACAGGCCAAATTCCTGAACTACCTGTATCCCTGATATCATATCCAATCCTTTTTTCACCAAAAGAATGTCAGTTCCAGCTTAATGCAATGCAAAATTCTTCCTATATGTTTGCATATTATTTGAAATACTATACTCCGTTATATTAGATTACTAACTGAGAAGGAAGATAGTAGATTGTAGATATGAACAGAACTTAGTATTTTGTATTTAGTATTTTGAATAGAGAGCAGAAAGATAGTTGTGATTGTGGGTCATTATGTCTAAGATGTTAGTGGTTGGCCTGCAACATAGACATTTATTCCTTCAGAGAGAGGGCGGGGGGAGGAAGGAAAGGAGGGATATGCTGAATAGTGCAGTTATTAGAGTGCCACCTTTGACATGGGAACTAGGGCTCGAATCCCAGTTGGTATCTATTTTACCAATGGGGGTCCTTGACCAAAGACTTCCTAATGCTTCACCTGCCTACTTCAAATATGAGAGTTACATGAACTAGGAAATTCATGTCGACTTGGACATCACTATATTAAGAAGGTCTACATCATATGTTCATGAATCCGGACAATCTGATGAGAAATTGACTACAAGAACAAACCATTCATGGATAGATAAGAGAGCCTGGAATTTATATAATGCTATTGAAATAATAGACCTAATAAGAGGGGATCTTTGAAATATATAAGAAACTATGGAAAAAGAAATAAGACCTGAATTCACAGTAACTAAGAAACAGCTAGTGACTCAATGCTTCAGCATAATGAAGAGGAAGCTGCACTCACAACATGATATAGACCAACATTACATCCCTTACTAAAGAACAGCGAGAATAACAATTAAATGTTTAACCAATTCCTGACATTGGAAAATGCGGTTAGAGACTAAGATCAAGGCAACTTATAGAATGTTAGTCAGAAAGTGGTATTACAGATGGATGTGAAGATTAAGGGTTAGACTGAAAAAATACAAGGGCCTGACTCCATCTGAAGCTAAATAAACACAGCACTGAGTATTAGCCTAAGGAGATAGACTAGAGATGGTCTTAGGGGTGCATTTTGGAGAAATATCAAAAGAAATGCTAAAAAGGAAATCAGTTTGGGAATTAAATTCCAAATGAAATTGGGTCTTCAGGGTAAGGAGACATGAAGAACTTTCAACTGCAGGTTTCTAAAAATCTTATTAAAATGAATGTCTAGAGGCAGTTCTTTAACTCATTAGTCCAGAAATCTCTTAGGCAAAGAGGTGATGTCAAGTTGGCCATGCCCACTCAGTCACATGACCAGCCAGCCAGTCATTAGGGCAGAGAACCAGTTGTTAAAAAATTTGAGCCCCACCACTGGATGAAATCCATACCTACTGACTAAAGAAACTAACATGATTACATGAATATAATTCAGAAGTGCATTAATAACAACAGCAGAGGATCAAAACACAAGTTGCTCATAGATAAAGCACACAAGAATTAAGGTCTAGGCAGGCCAACTTGAAAATGGTCTGGATTGTATACAGGAAAGTCTATATGACTCATTGCCACATACATGGATCTGTGAACGCCTGACACTATACAAAGTCAACTGGACATTAAGGACCTTCCTCAAGAACTCAATAGGTCTGTGGAACGCAATGCTGGAAGTCAAATCAAGTTAACTCATACAAATGTCTATCAAGTGCAACATAAGCTCTATCACTCTATGGTGATAGTCACTGGAGGTCTCCCCCCTGCTCCTCTTCGCCCCGTAATCCCCCCACCTGAGCTCTGACCAGAGCACCTGCTGGTGAGCCTTGGAAGTCCCTCTGCCTCAGGAGTCACTGGACTGGATGGCGATCAGGCCAGACTCTTCCTGGGGAAGGGAGCCTCGCAGGACCCTTGCCCACCCTCCCTTCCTCCCCAGGTCCAGTTTACTCTTTCCAGGTGCCCAGCAGCAAGACGCTGGGCAGCTGCGCTGCAGGCAGCCCCGACAGACACAGCCCGGCCAGCCCAGCCATGACCAATGCTCCACTGCTGAGCTTGGCCACAGGGGGCCGCTGGGCCTCTGCAGGCGGTCGTGGCAACAGCAACACCTGCAGCGCCTCAGCCATCCCTGTTGAGACCTGTGCCCTTCTGTGGGGTATGCTAGGCCTGCCATTGTAATCCTCTGTGACTGCCCACCATGCTTAGAGGCCTCTGCCTAGTCGGTTTTAAAGTGCCTGAGTTTGTGGAGTCTCCATGATCCCCTGTCTATTTTAAACCTGACTACTGGGCATTTTATGAACCTCTATTTAGCTCGATTGGCTTCTGCAGAGTTTTCGCACTCACAACTTTGTGTGGTGGCCATTTTGAAACCACTGAACAGCTGACACCACACCGCGGCTTGGCGGGCTTGAATTGAGATTTCAGCTTCTCTTCTGCCCATTATTTATAGCCCTTTGGTCTGGGGTGCCTCTCAACGAGTCTGAGTTGTTCCGTGGCATTGTACTCTGTGACACTTTACTGCCTATCAAGTGGTGACAGCTGCCTGTCCGGCTGTTGTTGGTGGAGTTTCACTTGGAATACGACCTGTTTCCTTCTGTCACTATGCCTAAAGCCCTGTGTAAAACTAAACATGGTCGAAAGGCCAGTGTGGCTGAACAGTCTTTGGCCCAAGGGGCTGCCTCTGACATAACTGCACCTCAGCTGGCCTTAAAGGGCTCGTCCCAGGCCGCTCCCAATCCTGAGGCTCATCATAAGCCCCATAAGGGTGCTTCCTCATCCTCCAAGGAGGAGAAGCGCAGGGACAGAGTTCTAAAAAAACTTTGTTCTAAGGCAGCGAGCTGTTTAATGGCCTCTGAAATGCCCACAGAGGGCGCAGTTCAAGCCCCGTCTCCTGGGGTTGTACACCAGAACCCAGTTACCCCGGACCAATTTTCACTCCGGGATTGTCCCATTTCTATTCCCACAGAGGGTTTATGGGGGACAGGAAATGCAGTTCCCAGTGTGCCATTTTGGCTGCATCCGATGGCACAGGAATAGAAGATTGGCCCCATTTCTTCTCAGACTCTGCCTCTCCAACAAATTGGGCCTGAGCAATTGCAACAATTGATTGCAGAGGCGATTCAGAGCTCTTTATCTGACCGGTTACCTCTGGCTGGTATGGTGGTTGCCTGCCCTTATGGCTCCTGATTCTTCTCTATCCCATTATGATAATCTCTCTTTGATTGAAGGGATTGAGTTGGGCAAGCCTGAGCTTTCAGATGATGAGGAACTCTCTCCAGATCAGCCAGCCTTCACGGGACTTTTCCCTCAGGCTCCTTATTGTTTAAGGGAATTAACACTGCGCCGACTTGGGTCGGTGCAGCCTCAGGATCCTATCCCTTCTGGTCAGGGAAATCAGGACTCTTTGTTCGCAAAACCTGCCAAGGCGACGACTTGTATCCCTACATCACCTCTTTTTTTGGAAGTCCTCAAAAAACAGTGGTCATCTCCTTGATCTGCCCCTGTTCCTTCCTCTACAGATCGAAAAAACTTTAATGTCGCTTCTGATCTGGATTCTATTCTGCGGGTGCCACCAGTTGTCTGGAAACAATAATCACAGCTTTTTAAACACAGTAATTTAACACTTGGTCATAATGTGACCATGCTGGGAATGTTTACATAGTGAATAATCATAATGGTTCTTAGTACTAGATTAGGTCTGTGATATAGATATTTTGGACACTACTAATAGTTTAAGTTAAACCCTAGGAAACGCGTACATACAATTACCCCATTTTTATTTATACATTATTCCAGCATTTTTTTATTACGTTAAGTAAGAACATGTTTGCTTTCAGGACAGATGCACCTATAGAGTACAGATAATCTCTGGCCTCCGTGTTTTCCGCTGTGTTCTTAAGACCCTACTGTTCCGCCAGGCCGGGCTATCTTTGTAAATGATTTTAAATTGGGTGTTTTAAAATTCTGGGTTTTTAATTCAGGTCGAAATTGTCTAATACTTTTAATTATTTTTAAGTTTGATGTTTGTATATTGTGTTTTTAATTGACTGTGCACCGCCCCGAGTCCTTCAGGAGGGGGGCGGTATAGAAATTAAATAATAAATAAATAAATAAATAAATAAATTCTTCACCGTTCTGCCATTTTTTACATCAATGTCACATTGTAAGAGTACTTTTCGATAGGGCTATATAAATCCTTATAAAGATTTGCATTGCAACATACAGGCAAAACATCTATGAGTCATTAAAAAGTTGGTGAGAAGTACTTCATAAACTGTTCCTTATTGTCTCCACTGGGGGAAAATGCAAAGTGGTTGGCTTTTTTCTAATTCTACCATTACTGAGTTTTTTCATAATTGCATTCTGAAGGGCATTACACATAACACTGGAAGTATATAAAAAAAATGTCCAACACAAAAATAAGTGAAGTTGTTACAAATTGTGTCTAAGCATGAAATTTGACTGCCTTTTGTGAGTGTGCATGTTTTAAGTGCAGCATAATATTGTTGAGGCTAATTCAAGAATGGTCTTGTTAGTTGAAACTGAACCTGTAAATGGAGGCTTAATAATTTAATTACTTTATTTTTCATTGTACTTTTTCTTTAAAAGTTGGCAATTTCTAGAAAGATTTGATAGTTGTTTATATATGAAGCAATGCAACTAGTGGTTGATATAATGCATAAAACTGGCTTAATATTTTGTTCTTGGCAATGAAATGAGAAGAGCTAACAAAGAGAATATACAAATCTAACTCGAACTGAAAAAATTGAGGTCATAAGTGGGTAGTTTCATAAACACTTCTAAGGGATAAATTTGTGAACCACAACATCCTCCTAGAAAAAGTAAAAATAAATTTAAAGCAATTAATTAGAACAGAAATATCTATTTTTTTAAAAAAAACCCTACTAAATATCAAATTTATATTAACTATGCATATAAAAAGTACATTAGACACATAAAGCAAATGACTTGTATCAAGAATATTGCATTCTAAGGGCAAGTTGATTTTAAGTATTATTTTACTTGAATCACTGAGATACCAGATTATTTTCATATGGTACTACATGTTACGTTCTAAATCCACGTATAATTTCTGATATTGTCATGTTTTCCTGCAATCATCACACTGCATTGAATTCCTATAACAGAGCTGATTAAATCGGTTGTGGTTGCCAGAGGAAGCGAGATCAACATGGAACTAATGTTTATAGCAGTAAGCTCCATGATTCCTACAATGCACATTTGCACTCTAATATACCAATTAACTACCTACAGAGTAAGATATATTTTTATATGAATTAGTTCTTGCACACTGTGAAGAGGGAACTGGGATCGTGGCTGATGGCCTGATCTAATACTGACTAGCTTCATAGCAACAACCTTGTGGAACCTTGGATTGAACTTGTAGCTAAGACAAAAGCTGTAAAGACTGGTGAGAAGTAATTTTCATGAAAGCTTGTGGAGGAGCAGATGCAAACATTAATTCTCTGAGACCTAGGTTGTCCTGGGCTTCTTGATTAACTACTCAGAGTATATTTTAAAATCAGGATGCACAACATTTTTCTAGCCAATTATTTAATTGGTAAGGATTACATTTAAATTAAAAAATTAATATGTAGTTAATAAGAAGTTGTAATTAATGTTTTCCTTTCTGATGCATTAAAAATTGGGTGACAACTTTTAAACACCTTTTATTAATGTTGTACATACTTGTTTTAACATAATTATTTAATGCTTGCCCTAGGTTAACTGCAGTTTGTCTAACTGATAAAAATATATTTCCTTTCCCAGATTTTGCTTTTCTTTTTTTAAAAGTCTCACTATAATATTAATGTCCGGGATTGTATTATTGTTTTAGTTTATTACAAATGAAAAAAAGTGCATAGTTACAAAATATTTTGGAATAAATCACAAAAGAATAACTATTCAATGAGACGGAACCATATTTTACTCTTAAGTATTTGTTTATTTATACTATAGTCAACCATGTTTAATATAAGTTGATTAGTTCCCCTTTAGATGCCTTTTGTCTTTGTTAAAGATAATAAGTTTTCCTTCTTAGTTAAGTGTTGCATTGTTTAATTAACTAGTGCTCCCTGGGTGACTGTTAATAAAGCAGCAAAATATGAAAGTCCAAACATTTTAATATACAGATATTTAATATTTTGTTTATATTGGCCTGTGCTAAACATAATGAAGTTACCCATACTTGTATATTAGTTATATACAAGCTATATTAGCTCTCAATATAACATCACCTACATTGCCATTGGAATGTTTCAATTGGTCATAAGGCACAACTGGCATCACCTAAAACTTACTACATTGTTTGAGTTTCTTTTGCTATGTTTTAAGCATTGCTGTCTATCAACCCAGAATTCTCAAGATGGAAAGGGTTCAAATCTGAATAAGGAAAAGCAATAGTTCATGGTTGGACAGAATGTTTTTGGCAGTGATATAGCAGGCTTGCAATCAAGATGTGTCACACTTCAATACACACACCATTGACCATATCCATTTAAATTAAAATTAACTTTTCTAAAAGTATAGCATATTGCTATTGATTTCAGTATCATTATTAAACTACATCCAGAAAAGTGTTTTGTAATATCTTCTGCACAAATGGATCTAGTTACAGTTATGAAGGCAAAAATATAAGAACGAAGCTTATTTTTAAAATATCATTTTAGGATTGTGTGCCAGGAATTTATGTTCAAAAAGAATTTGAGAGCTGAAGATGCAGCCGTATTTGTACAAAAGACTTCATGCTGCTTTCAGAAATAGTGCAGTTTCCCAATATGCAGTGTGTGAAGAAAGGCCATAAACTATGGAACTGAATTATGAATTGGAAAAATGTCCTATATGGAATATAAGACAAAGATGTAACCTTCTGTGTACACTGTACATGATACACTGTGTACATGATAAAGAGGATGACAGGAAAAAAATGAACCTGGCATATACTTGCAAATATTTTTGTGAGTACAGATATAATGTACATGCATTTTCATTATCCCTATCCATTAATTTAATTATTTGCATTCACATTCATGAGCACTTAATAGCCCCAGTTTAAAGAAAGCTAGTGAAACTTAAGTACTGTTAATATCAGTAAAGCTTTAGGAAATTTAAACCAAGTTGTAGAATTGGTTGCAATAAATAGTAGAATTAATAATTAATAATTAGCACAACAATTAGCACAGTATATCCACACTTGCACCCACTTTTAACAACTTTGAGGACTTGCTGGATAAAAGGTATGTAGGAATAACAAAGAAATAAATGATTGATGCCTGCATGTGTTCATATATTATTCTCATATAATTACACAGATTACCACATATCCTACTTATTAGTTTCTCTGTTGATTTTTCCATGTATATTACTTAAAATGTAGGACTGGGACCAGGTTCAGGTTTTAGTTTAACTATGGAGTTAACTAATAATTTTGGCCAGTCACTCACCAAGTCTAATTAGTCTAATTTGAACTATAGAGTTATTGGGAAGACAAAATAAAGATTGTATATGTTTCCAGGAGCCCCAGAAGAAAAGTAAAGCTAAACATTAATTAGACTGATAACTACCTGTGTACTTAAATATGGTTCTACTCTAATAATGCGGAATTATATATAGATCTGTTACTGCCTTATAACCAGTTTCAGTACACTGAAAAAAAAAATAGAATAACAAAGTTGGAAGGGACCTTGGAAGTCTTCAGATCCAACTTCTCTGCTCAGCCAAGAAACTCTACACCATTTCAGACAAATGGTTGTCCAATCTCTTGTTAAAATCGTCCAGTGTTGGAGACATGTGATACATATGTCAAAAACTGTAGGGTTTTTTTTTTGGGGGGGGGGGAGGTTGCTTTTCTTTCCTTTGTTAGAGTGACAGTGAAATCAAAGAAAGGTACAGATTTTCTGTGAATCCGCACAGTGGGAAACATAAGGATGGGCTGTATGGTTTCAGATGCTTGCCTGCTAATGCATGTCATCTCAACTGAACTTCTCACCTGAATAATTAATTTGCAAATAGTTTTTATTTTAACTAGAAGAAAAAATATAGTATAAAGATCTCCGTTGATGAGATCAGAGTATTAGTGTTCTTGATTATTGCCCATGCTAGCTGGATATTGTAGTCCGGGCACATCTGGAAGACATCAGCTTGGGGAGTACTGGCTTACAAAAGCATTTCTTACAAAATGGTTATCTAAATTAAATTCTCATATGTTCTCATTAGAAGTACAATGTATATTTGTTCAAAATACCTCATTTAGCATTGAACATACTATAGAGTTATATAAGAGTTCTCACAAAAGACTTGCTTTCAACTGAATGACTTCAGCCAGAAAAGGCCTCTAAAAATAAACATCCTTCATGTTAGCCTTTTTTACAGTGCTTCATACTTTAGCTCTTGTATAAATATCTGCCACATTTCCACCAGGAGTTATTGCTGTTATATATTTTACAGACACTTTACTGTCATCTAAGTGGTTTATTTTATTCCCACAGCTAGAGGAAAACTACAAAAAGAATTTTGTAATCTGAATGTGATTGTGAGCTGAGAGTAATGTTTTGAAAAGGAGCTAAAAGTAAATTATATTACTCCTTTATTGTGTTTATGAAGACTTTCCTATTGTGCTAGAAGTTAGTATTAGTTTCAGAGTTATTAACCAGTTGTTGTTTTATTACAACTCTGGGATTTTAGCATCAGCTACTGTACCCCACGCATTCTTCCTCATCATCAAGAAGGCTATCAAAAGCTTATTTAAGATGACCTTAATGGTGAAGTATATTATAAGAAAAGCAAAGACATGATGTTAACTTTGGTTCATAAACCATCTTCAGGTTGGTTTTCTTAAAATGAAAGGGAAATTTCTGACATAACTATTCAAAATATCTCTGAATGGGTTTCCTGATGGGAAGTGTGGTTTAACTAACATTAGTGTATCGTCTGTGTGCTTTATCAGATTTTACTTATTAAAAGCAATTATTGTATTAAATTATTAATTCTAGAAACTATTGTATTTTACAAGAAATATATTTCTTCAGAAATATTAATTAGCAACAAGATATTTCTACTAAATGCTATGTGTTCTTTGCAGTAAGCTGTAATCTATTTATTTTTAAACATTTTATTAAAAATGTGTTTAACAGTTCTATAAAGTCTTATGATATTTAATAAACAATTTTAATGAACAATATGAATATGCTCTAGTAAAAGAATTTTGTATCATATCTATATCTAATCATTCAGTTCCACTGAACTCATTATAGCTAACTGCCAAGTCATGTTACATATGCCAAATTTGAAAAAGGTTCTTTTAAGTGTATGGAACATATATGAAGAATCTTATATTTCAAAGAAATATTAAAGCAGCCATGTCCTTTTCTAGTCTCTTGCAGCAGTTTTGAAAGTGGCTATGTGCATATTCATGGGCATCCCCTTTCCAACTCTTATTTTCCAGCAAAATGAAATAGGTATTCATGTTGAAGTGTTTCTGTATCACCTGAAACTCATATCACACCACAGAGTTGTAGTGACATGATATAGAACAACATATTTTTGGAATATTTATTCAGAGTAATACTTTTCGGGTAGGGTTTTTCTTAATTTTTTACATCTTTTAAAATTATTTTTAAAATCCTTTCTTGTCCTTTCCATTTCTTACATTGTATGTGAGGGATGGACACAGATAGGCAGGCAAGCGCTCACACATCTTATATGTATTCCTCTGATATGGAAGAGGAAGAGAGAGATACAGCTCTTTGTCTTTCATTTTTTGAAGATAAGTATGAGAAGGAAAGATTGATATTCCCATCAAGCAAATGGAAGAGATTGCTGTGGAGAAAAATAAGATACATAAATTTGAGCAGAAAGAATGTACAGGTGAAACTCGAAAAATTAGAATATCATGCAAAAGTTCATTTATTTCAGTAATGCAACTTAAAAGGTGAAACTAATATATGAGATAGACTCATTACATGCAAAGCGAGATAGTTCAAGCCTTGATTTGTCATAATTTTGATGATTATGATTATGAAATGATTATGATTATGATTATGATTATGAAATTAATATATGAGATAGACTCATTACATGCAAAGCGAGATAGTTCAAGCCTTGATTTGTCATAATTTTGATGATTATGGCTTACAGCTCATGAAAACCCCAAATTCACAATCTCAGAAAATTAGAGTATTACATGAAATCAATAAAACAAGGATTGTACATAGAACAATATTGGACCTTTGAAAAGTATAAGCATGCATATGTACTCAGTACTTGGTTTGGGCCCCTTTTGTATCAATTACTGCCACAATGCGGTGTGGCATGGATGCTATCAGCCTGTGGCACTGCTGAGGTGTTATGGAAGACCAGGATGCTTCAATAGCGGCCTTCAGCTCTTCTGCATTGTTCGGTCTCATGTCTCTCATCTTTCTCTTGGCAATGCCCCATAGATTCTCTATGCGGTTCAGGTCAAGCGAGTTTGCTGGCCAATCAAGCACAGTAATCCCATGGTCATTGAACCAGGTTTTGGTACTTTTGGCAGTGTGGGCAGGTGCCAAGTCCTGCTGGAAAATGAAGTCAGCATTCCCATAAAGCTCGTCTGTGGAAGGAAGCATGAAGTGCTCCAAAATCTCCTGGTAGACGGCTGCGTTGACCCTGGACGTAATGAAGCACAGTGGACCAACACCAGCAGATGACATGGCTCCCCAAATCAACACAGACTGTGGAAACCTCACACTGGATTTCAAGTATCTTGCAGCGTGTGTCTCTCCATTCTTCCTCCGGACTCTGGGTCCTTGGTTTCCAAATGAGATGCAAAAGTTGCTCTCATCAGAAAAGAGGACTTTGGACCACTGAGCAACAGACCAGTTCTTTTTGTCTTTAGCCCAGGTAAGACGCTTCTGACGTTGTCTGTTGTTCAAGAGCGGTTTGACAAGAGGAATACGACTTTTGAAGCCCATGTCCAGGATCTGTCTGTGTGTGGTGGCTCTAGGTGCACTGACTCCAGCCTCAGTCCACTCCTTGTGAAAGTCCCCAACACTTTTGAATGGCCTTTACCTGACAATCCTCTCCTGGCTGCGGTCATCCCTGCTGCTTGTGCACCTTTTTCTTCCACACTTTTCCCTTCCACATAACTTTCTATTAATGTGCTTTGATACAGCATTTTGGGAACATCCAGCTTCTTTTGTAATTACCTGTTGAGGCTTTCCCTCCTTATGGAGGGTGTCAGTGATGGTTTTCTGCACAACTCTCAGGTCAGCAGTCTTTCCCATGATTGTGATTCCTACTGAACCAGACTGAGAGACCATTTAAAGGCTCAGGAACCCTTTGCAGGTGTTATGGCTTAATTAGCTGATTAGAGTGGGACACTTTGAGCCTAGAATATTGAACCTTTTCACAATATTCTAATTTTCTGAAATTGTGAATTTGGGGTTTTCATGAGCTGTAAGCCATAATCATCAAAATTATGACAAATCAAGGCTTGAACTATCTCGCTTTGCATGTAATGAGTCTATCTCATATATTAGTTTCACCTTTTAAGTTGCATTACTGAAATAAATGAACTTTTGCATGATATTCTAATTTTTTGAGTTTGACCTGTATATATTGTCATCAATTGTTTAATTGTTTGTTTCAATTCATTTTTACATTGCCTACAACAACTCTGAATAGTTTCTAATTGTACCAGTGTCTTTTTTTTTTAAATCAAAGTGTTTTGAAGAAATAAATTGTTAATACAGAGCTCCATCCCATTCTTTTGGAATGCCACCAGGCTGTAAGGTTTCAGGTTTTAGTTACTGAATTTCATTTCATAAATAATGATAATTAGCAAAGCAAAATATTTTTTAAAATGATTCCAGATTTTTTTTTTAATTTGATTTATATGCCACCCTTCTCCGGAGACTCAGGGCGGTTTACAATGCATTAAGCAATAGCCTTCATACTTTTGTATATTTATACAAAATCAGCTTATTGCCCCCACAAACTGGATCCTCAATAATTATGCTATTTACAATATGTTCATTTGAGCATGAAGATTTTTCTGAATGCTTTCCCTTTGTAAGTGTTGCTGATCCCTCTGAACTCCAGATAACTATCTTTTCTTCAGGTATAGCACTGTTGTGTTAGTTAATGCATAATTCTTTTAACGTCTTACCTCCTTAGGAGCAACAGGTATACTGGCACCTGTTTTGTCAGTCCAGATGAAAGGACCTGACCAATATGACTCCATATCACTTTGATCTCCCTGCAGAAGGTCAGCATATCTGCCTAGAGATTCCTCTGAAGAGGAATTTAAAAGTTGCATTTGAGCAACATCAAGTGAAATAGCTTCACATCTCATGCAGTGAGCAGCTCTTTGGTGTGCTTCCTTGTTAGATATAAGGAAAAATATTAACCCTTCATCTAAAATGAACATTGTTGACTTGCCTGTTTCCACTTAGAATTGTATCTCAGATCTGTCATAATGTAATATATCCATTTTATTTTGTTATGGTAGAAAGGTTCATAATACTAACAAGTAATTTATTTATTTATATTTTAACTGACCTAGTTACACATTTTAAAAAGTTTCTCACGTCTAAAACAGAAATTCATAAGGATGCACAAAAGCATGACACTAAAAACCATGTCAGGTATGGTTATTTTTCTGTATGTTGTAAAATAATTGTTTCACATTCAATATAATCCATATATATATATATGATCCATTTCATGCTGTTTATTGGTAAACAAACAAGCAATGGATATCAAGAACTCCAAAATAAAATTACAACTTTGAAATATGTAATACAACCTCAATCGTTCTATACAATTTTTAAAAACTATACAAAATAATTATGTTTAATTATTGTATACTCCTTCCTGAGTATATATCTATGTATTTTGAATGCAAACATCAGAATATGCATAGAATTATTTTCTTAAGCTTATTATAGGTTATTCTATCACTAGTTTGACTTACAGTCTTTTTATGTATAGAACCTCTCCCATCTGAAATTTTAATTCAGACTAAGGTGAAATGATCTAAAAATCTGTATTTTCCAATATTGAATTATATTAAGGAAAAATTCAGATTGAATTTTGGATAGATAGATAAGTAAAGATACAGTGAGTGATTTATCAAACCTTTTTCCTTGGGAACTAAATGTATGACATGTAGTACATAATATTGTATCCATCATATTTTCTATGTAACAACTCCCTGACTGATTGGGCCAATGTTAGCCAGGTATAGGAGCTTCTGAATTTGGGTCATGCAAGGTGGGATCTAAGAGTTTAGTTTTACTGGTTGAGGTCAAATACCAAAACCAATAAACTAAAACACAAAGTACATAGTAACAGTACTATACACAAAGGACTATGCACAACAAGAATGCATTAAAATACCAATTTGTTAGTGGAATTAACAAGAGTCATGATATTGTTGAGAATCAAATTTCAATGGCAGTTGAACACAATTTGGCAATCACCGTAGAACATTTAATTGATCTGCTTGCTAGCAGCAGAGACATTATTAAGTCAGTTCAGCAAACAGTATCTGTCTGTCTGTCTGTCTGTCTGTCTGTCTATCTATCTATCTATCTATCTATCTATCTATCTATCTATCTATCTATCTATCTATCTATCTATCTATCATGTGAAAACATGAGTATTAGTCAGTGATGGGCCGCTGCTGGTTGTAACAACCGGTTTGCCTGGAACTGAAAATGCATGCGTGCAGCATCGAAAAACCAGCGATTATATAGGACGTAGGTGAGTGGGGCCAGCCGCTGGTCAGAACTACCAGTTCACTTGAACTAGTTCGAATCGGCAGCAGCCCACCACTGGTATTAGTATATTTCTCTGGCAGAAATTGGCAAATTTATTCTTGCATGGAAGACTACTGTCAAATCTTTCCAGTACTATAGATTGCAAAAATTAAATTGAGAAAATGTAAGAGCTGTCTTGTGAGTTGGAGAAAGAACATAACCTAGATGCTTGGCATATGTCAGTCCAGGCAAACCAGACAGGAAACACACCCCAATGAGCTGATTTTACTTTATTGTAAGGCTGAATTAACAGAATGTTACAAGTGTGAAAGTACAAATCTCCCCTTGTCACTTTTAACATTCTGATCAGTTAGGATGGGTCCTTCCTAAGTTTCTTTCTCTGACCATTAAACAACTGCAGAATCCTTCCTCTCTTGCCTGATCATTCCCTAGGCAGTTTTTGTCCATCAGGGTCATTCCCATGCACCTTTACCTCATGGAAGAAGGATCTTCCAAACAGTTCTGCCCCACAAGGGTAAGGATTGTTTTTCAGTCATATGAATATTATTCTCAAGGGTCCATTGGTTCAGCTCCAAATATGTTCTCTTAGGGCCAAGTAAGGTAAGGCAAGAATGGAACTGATAAGCCATAGAGTTTTAAATCTCAATCAATACCTGCCTTCCATGATGACAGAAAATTGTCCTCCAAGGTCAGGGAATCAGGGAACTGTAGTGAAAACTAAATTGAATCAAAATTTCAGGTAGGAAAGAAGTATTTGAGCCTTTTCAGAAACTAGACCAGATTCTAGTCTCAGGAGAAAATAAAATATACTATTGGGAATTTGCAGCAGGACTTAATAGAACTTGAAACATAATAGTAGCAACTTTACACCAATGTCTAGTAACCTTATTTTAAATACTGCTGGAATGTAATTGCATTTGAGGCATGTCAGGATAGTATTCAACCTACAGTCATTTATTATTCTTTCCAGATTATCACCTGTAGAAAAGGAACACTAACATATTCTAATACCCTGATTTGGCCACTATTAAATCAATTACATTTCTACCAGAGTCAGGTCTTTTGAAGAAACCAATGACTTTGGTTTTAGCATAATTGACAAACTGTTTTTCTTGTCTGCAGAAGAGGACAAGAGCTCAAACACTGTCTCAGGCCATTTTGCATGATTCAGGATTTCCTTATTCTCCACTTCAAAAAAAAAAAAGTACTGAAAAGGATACTTTAGTATTTGGGTGGTTGGGAAGGTGAGGGTTTGAAATGCAGGTTCTGTCAAAGCTTGCCCCAAAGTATTAATGTAAGAGTTAGAAGAAGAGAGGGCAAGATATCCTTGCTTCATCCCTTTTTTGAATGGGGCTAAGAAGATAAAGTGCTGTGCTGTACCAAAACACTTACAGTATACTGCATTATTTTCATGAAATCGGCAACAAAAGACAACAGACAATAAAAAAACGGCTTGTTTCTTCTATTTTTTCTTTCTTTCTGCCTTTGTGTATTGAATCAAAAACTATTTTAGGTAAATAAAAAGACAATGATACTGGGGTCGGGGCAGCAATTTTTAATTTTATTTTGGTATTCTTTTAAATAAATCACTAATCAATATGTCATTGCCCCTCGCTGAATCTAGCTTGTTTTTCTGCCAGGATACTGCTCCACATTATTTATCTATTGGTTTTCAATGCAAGCATCTGATATTTAGGTTGCTGCTTGTTTTCAGAAAGCTGATAGAGCACAAAGATTTTTCAGATCTACTATCTCTTTTTTTTAATTGGTAGTATGACTAGTCTATTCCAATCCTTCAGAATCTGGAAGCCACAATCTATATGTGTAAACAGGCTTGCCAATACTGAGGCCCCCAGCCTACTTTTTACTTTAGTATTTCTACTTTCATCTGATTACTGTGTCATTTTTTTCTATTGTGAAATCAGTTTGGCAGTCTTGGAAGGGAACGTGGGAGCTAGGCACAAAAAATTGTAGCTTTGGTGCAAAGTTCCATATGAGACAGGTGTTTTAGAGTATCACTGAACAACACAGTGCTTCATGTACTGTATTATGTAGGCTAAGACTGAAAACAGAGCAATATTTAGGGGCTAAATGCTGCAAAATGGAAACAATGTCCTGCCTACACATCAGAATACCTTCTGATGTGTAGGCAGTGTGCAGAACATAACCTTCCAAGCTAACTATCCAAAGAGATCACTTTTTAACTGACAGCATGTAAAGCAGACTCAGAAACACATGGGAGGACAATGAAGCTGAAATTTATAACAGAAACTGACTTCCTCTGTGCAGCCCCAGGGCCACCAAGCAGCAGAGAACTAAATCTAATGACGTCTTTGAATATGCTTCAAATGCAGCCCTACACAGAGCCCAGTCCACTAGACTAGACTGAAATTGACTCAGTGTGCGGTGTACAAATCTTCAATTTATCTGCCAGAATTATGCAGAAGCTTCCCTGACCATAGATGTATCACCTAGGTACGTAATGTTTTTAGTTCATACAGGGTTACCATGCATATTCTTGATATCTTCTGGAAAATATGTCTTACCATGCAAAGGTGGCATATTGCTCAGATTTATGACTGCAAGACAGGGCAATAGTTCCCAATGAAGCTGGGTGGCACTGACTTTTACATTATCTTGGGAACTGTAGTGCTTAAGCCCGGTATGCAACTTGCTGTATTTTTCAAGCCAGCAGAACTCTATCCCCCTAAGTTATGTCATAAGCAGATTTTTTCTTTAATCAAACACAATATTGCTTTTATTACAGCTATATCTGAAAGAATCATAGTATTTCTGCTAATAGAGATTTGCATTGATTTTATACATACTTTCTACCAAATGCATTTGCAGCTTATTTGGATTCCAGGTGAGTTTATTTGCATTTGGGGAGTTATTCATCACACATTTCAGAGGGGGAGGGAATTCCTATGAGTTTGTGTCTTCTGGTCAAGATCGCATGCCTGCATTACTATTTACCACTTCTTCCTTTGTTGGCAGCAGGAGTCCAGAAGGTAGTCCGCAACGGCACGGCAGCTCTCAGGATTTCACACTTCAGAAGTAGAAAGTTGTTTTTCTTGAGGGAGAGATCCTGAATATTTATTACCTTGGGGAGACATGATTTATTTAAGAAATTTCAAGACACCCCCTCCCCCTTCATTAACATTTTAGCATCAGTGTTTGATAGGAAAGGACATTTTCCTCTTCAGGATTTCTGCACACCTACCATTCAGCAAGTGAAATTAAGAACATATTAGGTTTGTGCCTTTCCCAAGCTATAAGGAAGGCTCAGAACCCATGTAGGGAGGTGCAGCCCAAGTCAATTGCTAAAAGGTAGTGTATACCTTCTACCAGATAGAACAACCAAGGGAACATGATTTGGACTGCAGGTAGAACTGGATTGCCTGGAATTTAGAAAATCATAAAAAAGATCAATGTACATTTGATTTTTGAAAATGATTAAAGTGGGACGTTCATGTTGAAGGAATTCCAGTAATAGTAATAACCATTTGCCTATAGTTAAGTTGATACAAGCACTGTTAGCTATTGTTAAGCAGTGTTTTGTGGATAGCAAACTGCAAAATTCACCAAGTATATTTATGGCTACTGAGCTTGCATTACTTCTTGTCTATGATTTCATGGATCTCTTTAGAATATAACAATTTTTAGTTCATTTTTTTTTACAACTTACACGCCTGCCTTCTTTTTATTTTACTAATTTCAAATCTAATTTCATTTTATAAAGAAGTATCTCTCTAGATATATGTCATGAAACAAATTGGATAAACCCAATTTCTTGAATGAATCAGATTTTGTACAATTGGAAAAATATTCTACAATTGATTATTTGTCTTATTATTATCTAGTCATTAAATGAACAATGAAAGTTATGCTTTCCAATTAACGAATAATCTTTAGAAAGACAGAGCAATGCATTTATTTTCTGTTACCCAATAATGGAAACTTGTAGAACTTTGTAAAGATCTCTGAGTCAAAAATAAAAGGTCTTCTGAAAAACACATTTAACGTATTGATTGAACTACCCACTAAGAAAGAGAAGCACATGTATTCCATATTACCAATTATGTTGAAATGGATCAAAATGCCATTCACAATTCATAATTAGGGCCATTTAAAGTGCATTTTCTGTTATAGAGAAAAAAAAGTTGCTTGTGACTGCAAACCAGGTTTCAGCTGGAAGGACAATACATTGTACAAAAGTTTGTCTGCTTCAGTAAGCATTTTTCTTCTGTTATGATTTTGATTTATTCAGTAGATATATGTATTAAAAATAAAAAGGAGGCAATTACAATTCATTAATTTTTGAAGAATAAAGAGCACATGTTTATTTAGGAATTTAGGTTCTGGATACACTAAATAGGTAATAAAAAGCAGGCATTAAACACAAACATTTTTTAGTTCTGGCTAGGTGATCTCGGATTGTGGTACAGTACATCTAAACTGAGATTCCCTGGAAAGTTTACAGACTTTTCTATCTAAAATGCTTCTTCTAATATTCATAACATAGTTGGAAAAAAAGTAAATTATTTATCTTTTAGTATAATTCCACATTTCAATTTTCATTTTCATGCCCCTTTGAAATAATTTCTCATTTGGGGTTTTTTGTTTAAATTTTACAGATGCAAGTTCACGGGTTGTTTTAGCGGCTAATTTTTCAAACCAGACTAGCCAGCAGTTTGCCTTTGGATGATAATGAGCTCCTGGACATTTATTTTTGAGAGCAGGTTTCCTTTTCCAATTGACCTTGTTTTATTTCATTTAGGGGAAAAAATTAAATAGGAAGTTGGAATATTGCAATCTGAAGTGCTAGCCTCTGATTCATCTTTTATTTACATTAGCATCTCAAGATCCCACAAATCTTAAAATATAATCTTGGAGGGAGATTAAGTTCCATAGTTTTAAAGTTTGCCCTTCTGCTCAAAAGAACAGATTAGTAGATTTCCTATAAGGAGAACCTAACCAATTTTACTCGCAGTTAAATAAGGGTTTTGTGATTGGCAACATCAGTCAAGGGAGGCAAGTAATAGCTAAGAATCCCCTATATCCCTCCGGAACTTAGACTGGCCCCCACTCTTAACACTCTTTCCGAAGGCATTGAAGACGTTCAGCCAATGGGCCTAGGGAATCCAGATTGGGATTGAGACCATTAAATGGCTGGTATGAGTATGTGTTGTTGCTGGAGTGGGGGTGGGGTTATTTTTTTATTATTTTTGTTTCTTTAATTTTTTTATTGTTTTTATTTCTTTTATGTTGTGCTTTTATGTCCTGTAAGTCACCATATGTGAGTAGGCGGCAATATAAATTTTATGAATAAATAAATTTCCTTAAAATTCTGAACCTGTCTTTAACCAAAAAATATCACCTATTCCTTTCTTAAAATGAACCTTACGAATATTTGGTTAATGGAAGTTTACTTGATAACTTGTTATGTGGTGAATCTAATTATTTTGTGGAATATGAGAATAAAGAGACTTTACTATTTCAAAATGTAGGTGTGCAGCCAAGTTGCTATAGGTTTGTTATTTGAGAATATCTTGACTTGTTTAGCAACAAGTAAAATTGGTTAGATTTCCTTTGTAGGAAATCATTTTAAAACCATGGCATTTAATTTCCTTCCAAATTCATTTTCTAAAGTTTTAGTGATCTTGAAGTGCCAATGAAAAGTGGCTACCTGTTCCTTCTCTTACTTCGAAAGTAATTGAAATGGTCACATGATATTATAAAGACAGTGTATAAGCAAAGTTGTTATTTTCCAAGATGCAACTATTTTAAAATACAACTATAGATGTTATGCAGACATCTCCCATGTGAACTGGAAAAAGTTTTGTTTAGTATCTTTGGATATGCTCTTACTTTCTGGATTCCTAAGTAGCTAAAATCTGCAAGATGTCCTGATTCAGCCTTCATGATAGATCTATCTCTACCAAGACAAGGAGATACTGTTCAAGAATTGTATGTGTACAAGTTTCTTGGATGCACGGAAATAGCTTCTAGTTCTTCTCCATTTTGAACAAAAATTTGATTATTACCTTACAAGTTGATATCCTATGTCCTAAGGCCAGCAAAGAGAAGCTACTCTTAAAAACTGAGGAATCGGTTCTCAGCAAATGATCTAGCAAATGTGAAGAATATTATTGGCTACAGTCAACGCCATTCCCTTACTGAAGAGAATCAGCAAATGGCAATGACCTGAATGTATTCTACTGTAGATTTGAGAGGATCTTCACCTGCATGTTTAATATTAATGTTCCTTCTTGTTTCAAACACTACTATCATCCCAGTTCCGAAGAAACCTTCCATGAAGGACCTGAATGACTGCAGGTCGGTTGCTCTGAAATCTGTAGTTATGAAATCCTTTGAAAAGTTAATGCTGGCCCACCTGAAAATCCATCACAGATCCACTGTTAACTCCCTTGTAGTTTGCCTACCAAATAGATCAGCAGATTATGCTGTCAATATGGCACTGCACTATATTGTGCAACATCTTGAATGCCCAGGGACATATGCACAGGTCCTTTTTGTAGACTTCAGCTCGGCACTCAGTACCTTCATTTCAGAAATTCTTCATTCTAAACTGATTAAGTTAGCTGTGCCTGTCCATAATTGTAGGTGGGTTATAAGCTAGGAAGCAACAAGTGAAGTTAGAGAAAATCACATTGAATATGAATTTGCATAGGCACTTCTCAGAGCAGTGTGTTCTCTCCATTACTCTTTTCTCTCTATACCAAGGACTGTATCTCTAAGTCTCTCTCTGTTAAAGTGCTGAAGTTTGCAGATGATACAACATTCATTGGTCTTTTCGAGACAGTGATGAGTCTGCATAGAGACAGGAACTTGAAGAACTAGCCTGTGGTGCAGCCAGAATTATTTAGAGCTGAACACACTTAATACTGTAGAGATGAAAGTGGATTTTAGGAGGAACCCTCCTATTCTACCGCTTCTTAGTGTATTAGACAGCACGGTATTAATGTTAGAATCAAGTTTTTGAATTTAAAACTACCTGTTTATTTCACAGGAAAAGAGCTGAGAAAATATCTACAGGCCCTTCACATTCTGGACATAAACTGTTTCAATTCCTCCCCTTGGAACATTGTTACAGGGCATGCATGCCAAAACAAGTACTGTAGATGCAGGAACTGTTTTTCCCTCATGCCATCACTCTGCTAACATTCATGCCATCACTCTGCTAACACTCCCAGTACTGTCTTATGTCTAAGTATATTCATTCATGTGCTATGGCTATATTATTATCCTCCTCATCTTTTCT
>JAUDYJ010000005.1:64840204-64890204 GCA_030761175.1 Masticophis lateralis
TTTCTGTATAACTTTGTGAGTATTTAGAGACCTATAGGCAGTTGTGAAATCTTTATTTACTGAGAAAATATACTATAGTGTGTGTGTGTGTGTGTGTACATTTGCCTTCTACTTTTGTATCATGAATATTGAGAAAAATAGTAATAACATACAGCATTATTTTTTGTCCTAAGTATTTTTAACATTAAAATAGAAATCAGTACATAAGCATTTACATTAAAGCACAACTTTTAAACAAACAAACATTTCTGATGTGAAGTATTTCATGTAAAAATGTATTAGTGAATATAATAAAATATTTATTTTTTTAATATTTAAACTCAAACTGAAAAGTAATTGAGATATTGGAAATTTAAATAACACAGAAGAAAGGGGGAGACGACAATATATCAATATTTTTGTATCATAACGAAGAATACAGCAATCATCCTCTTACACCTTATGAACAATTACATATTATTATCTAGCCTTCATCTACTAGCAAGGTTAGGTTGCTCAAAATAATAATTGTATTATAAGGAGGGGGACATGCCTGTGTGTGCATGCATACACTTTATCCATGCACACACATGTCTCTATTATGTCTCTAATATAAACATCCCCCTGTCAGAACTATTGTGCAACTGTGAAAGATACTTCAGACCAAAGGGAAGCAAAATATTAAGCCTCTTGCCCTATTTTATGGCCACAGTCCTTGGCCCCCCCCCCCCACATAATATTTTCAAACAGCCACTGCAGAAGGGGCAGAAGATGGCTGGATTAGGGCTGCTTTGACCTAGCCACAGCTGTACAGAAGGGGAAAGTTCCAATACAGTGGATCAAAAAGTGTCTTTGACAGCCAGGTGAGCTGCTGGTTTTGTTTGCAGTCCCCAGGGTGCTCAAGATTCTCTTTGGAAGGAGAAGTAACAGAAATCACTCCAGAGGGTTTAAAATTGGAAAGGTTGATGCTCTGTTCCCTTACGTGATACCAAGGAGGCCTTGAATGATAGAAAATGCACATTAGAGCCTCAACTAGCCTGATAAAAAGAACCTTTACTTTTGCTGTACTTAGAACTTGTTCAATTTATAGGGAGGAATTGGAATCAGCGGATTATTGTGCTAGCAGTCTACAAATGCTTAATAAACAGCAGAAGATCCTGGAAAAGAATTGTAATTAATCCAGGAATTCAGCACTCTTTATTTGTTGGATCATGTAGAGAATACAGATGTTCAAATCAAGTCACCAAATAAAACACATGCTTGTTATTTCACTTTACTCAGTCTGCATACATTTAGAGTACCCATACTTTTTTTTCCTTTGGAAAAATCAAACCCAGTTTGTAATCTGCTTGAAAACTTCTTTTTATTTATTTATTTAAAATAAAAATCTAGTCCAGCTTCCCTACACATTTTCCCTTCACTTTTTTTTTAGTTTTTTAAAATGTTTGTTGATGTAAGTACATACTTTTTCCTGTTTTATGATTTTTTTAATTTAACCTACTCAGTTTAAATGCAGGTTTCCCATAATACATATTTTAATGTTTAATTATAAATATATAATTTTAGATAAGGTTTGTAAATGTATAGATATAGATATACATACAAACTTTCATCAACTTTTTAACCGAAAGTGGTAAACAGAACAAATTCCATCATTAAATTACTTATGCTTCAACTTAATTTGCTTTAGTAGGTCAGAATTGTTCTATGTTAAGGAAATCCATGATAAATACTATATATTGGATATGCCTAATCAAAATCTTTATTTTAATGTGCCGTATGTTCCTGTTGATGTTCATTTAATGATGAAATGAGGGCTGAGATAATCCTATTCTGGATGTTATTTTGATCAACAAGAGGCATCGTCCTTCCTCATTCAAACTTAAAGATAATAACATACCTTTGTTTAAAGTATTATTTTGGCCTTTCATTATCCTAGCAAAGTCTAGTCAAATATTTGCCATCTGAAGAGTTTCGTTTTAAAAATGTAGCTTATTCAATTGCAGGGGTTTTATTAACACTTTTAAATGTCTGTATATGTGTTTGGCTACCATAATGAAAAACAAATCTACTTCAACATTGCTTCTGTTTGGAAAATACTTATGCCTCTTTGTCTAGTGCCTGGTTTCTTTTCCAAATGTATTTGTAAAGAAAGAATGCAATATATTGGCAGCATTATGGAGTTAGATTCTTGGCTAAAATCCCTTGAGATCACAAACAATCACACTTGTTCATGGTAAAGGAAGTAAAAGTAGCACATATAGCAGATTAGATCCAAAGCCAATAGCATTATTTCTTTAACAAAGAATGAATATATAACAACACTTAAAAGTCTGGTTCAACATATGTAGCATATAGCTGCCATTGAAGGTGATTTGGAAGACTATTAAACCACAACAAGATTGCTTGTGTATAGGCTACATGAGAACAAAAGAGAAAAGAAGAGTTTATTTAGAAAACCAAAGAGGTGAAATCCTTATTTACAGTTTTTATAAGTTTTATTTGTGGGCAAGCACATTCAGAGGGCCTATAAAATTATCCGGTGTTTTATGGACAGAATATAAACTACAGGGTTGGAAATTTTATTGTATACTTTTAAATGCAATTAATTATTTTTGTTCCAGTAGCAGTGTTGATTTGAGTCGCAAAAACAGATTTAAACAACGTTAAACCAACTTAGAGGTAGGGAAAATGTGCTCCCTCAGGTCAAAAATATACAAAACTGGGTGTCAATAATTTATTTCACTACGTTCCTGTCTTAGTGTATTCAAAGTCCATTTTTGATAGGAACAAACAAATCTGCTTCATTAGCATGCATCCCAATAGAATAGTCAGTTTACATTCCAGGAATAATTCTGATTCCATAAGTACTCCAAGGTTCTAAATTTCATTCTTTAGAGCAAATGGCAGTCCATCCAGAACAAACAATTTCTCTAATCTAAATGGTATTTACTGTATCTGAATCAAACATACTTTGGTTAAAATATAGACAAGTAGGTTTCCAAATCTTCAAATGTAAAAATATTTTCAGATCAGCAAACTAGAAGTAGCATCTTCTGGTCATCAAGATGTGATTTATAGTTCCTATATCCATAATACAGAGTGATGCTGGCTGATACTAATGTAGCAATATAACAACCCTATGCCAGTGTGCTTTTTGTTCAGTATTTCGTCCTAACCCAGCTCTCAGTTGGAATTTTTTGGTGCTGTCCTTCTGGCAGAGATGGAAAAACTAATTGTGGCTATGCCTTTTTGGGACAGTGTATGAGACCAGGATGATGATCTTCAGCTAATTTTTATATTCCTCCAAAAATGCAGGCAACAATCTATTAGTGTTCCAGCAAAGGACAAGTTATTGTCAGGCACAAAAGAGCAGATCCACAGGTGAAGGTTCAATTAAATTGATTTATCACTAGAAGTCTTTGCATCTTCTCAAGTAATGATCCACACCTGCTTAGAGTTAGATAAGGGTAAGGGCCATTCAAAGGACTTAGTTTTCTTGTGGATTTATAGAACTTCTAAACCAGGGGTGTCAAACTGGTGGCCTGCGGGCCAGATGTGTCACACGTAGGCCACATGTACCCCAGCTTCGTGAATGGGAAAAAGTCACAAAACATCACATGACAGCAACGTGATGTGGCGAGTTTGACACCCGTGTTCTAGACTGATCCTCCTTTTCAGTTCCCCTGTGCCCCAAGATTCTGCCTCCCCTACAGTTATCTTAATATGAAATTAAGATTTATGAACTAAGATTTTCTGTTATATTTGTCATATGAATCTTTTAATCCTGCGGGTTAAAAAACAGGCAGGATCTGAGAAAAGAGCCTTCTCTGCTGTTGCTCCTGCTCTTATTCATCTTATCCCCAGAGGTCAGGCAAGCCCCCCATTCTTCAGGTCTTCTGGAAGAGTGCTAAGATCTGGCTCTATCACTTAGCAGAGCTATGCAACCCTGGGAATGGCTTGTGGCTTTGTTAACCTCTTGGCATTGTTAACCTCTTGGCTTCTCTGCTTTGTTAACCTCTTGGCATTGTTAAATTCTTAACTCTGATTTTTTTTTTAACTTTTAACTTGTAAATTTTCGCAACTTAAATTTGTATTAAACTGTGCTTTTAGTCATGTTTTTTATTATTTTATGGTGGTTATTTCTGAACTGCTGATTGTTCAGAAATAACTAGGCTGGGTTCGATGGGCAGTGTGAAAATTGTATAAATAAATATATGTAAGACAGGAAGCAACCAATGAAAGAGAGAGCTAATACCAATAGAAAACTATATACACATACACATATACATACATGTACACCAGTGGTGGGTTGCCCCCGATTTGCACCAGTTCTGTAGAACCGGTAGTAAAACCAGCGGGAGACTCCGCCCATTGACCCTGATGTCATGAAAATGCTTCTGCGCTTGCGCAGAAGAGCACGCGCACTAGTGCAGCGAGCTTGCGCGCGTGACCCCGTTCTGAACTAGTAGTAAAAGTAAGTAGAACTCACCCTGACATATACATATACATAGCTCAGGGTTAATTGTGAAGTTGTTGGTGCTCTCTGAGCTTGGTTGTTTTCTTGCAGACATTTTGCTACCTGACTAAATAATACAGCTAGTCCTTGACTTACAACCATAATTGAGCCCAAAATTTATGTTGCTAAGTGGGACATTTGTTAAGTGAGTTTTGCCCCGTTTTCTTGCCATAGTTGTTAAGTGAATCATTACAGTTGTTAAGTTAGTAACCCACTTATTAAGTGAATCTGACTTCCTCATTGACTTTACTTGTCAGAAGGTCACAAAAGGTGATCTCATGATCCCTGGATGGAGCAACCATCATAAATATGAACCAGTTGCCAAGCATCTGAATTTTAATCATGTGACCCTGGGGATGCTGCAGTGGTCGTAAGTGTGGAAAAACGGTCATAAGTCACTTTTTTCAGTGCAGCTGTAAATAAATCTGCTTCTTGCTACTGCAAAAAGATGCATAAAGCATCTAAGTTACCTTTACAATCTATGATTCATTTCCTTTTTTCCCACATCTTATGGTAGGATAGCTATTAAAACTGCTGGTAGTATCCATGGGTTGGTAATGTTTCCGGCCCAGCTGTGTACATTGCTGAATATAAGCTGATTCCTAGAAAAGATATTAAAGTTTATGTTGAATTTAACACCTGAGACATACTGTAGCTTGTGACCTATTCTGTATGTGACTTTAGAAAACCTTTCTATATTTAGAAATTTGAGCATACTGAAGTAAGATTACATCAAAAGCCAAGCACCCATAACATTGTCAATTTTGAATTGGAACTGTTATCTACCATCATTGCAGAGTTTAATATTTATCCTTCTTCTTTTCAGTATTCTGACTTGCTGCATTTCATGAAATTCTAGTAACTGCACATTGTATACTTTTGGCTGATGCTGTTTCAGATCATTTTCCTTCTTTCTGAGTCTCTGGGTATTCTTTTCCTTTAAAAAAAATGCCTAAATAATTTTATTGTCCATGAAACTGCAGAGATTCTGCCTAACTATACTGCTTCAGGAGCCATCTCAAAACTTGCAGAGGAGAATAGAAGGACACTTTTAAATACCTGTTCTCTTCCCTTTCTTCTCCTATGTTTCCTAGCATCCTTCCAATTATGTTGTTTGTCCTATAGAAGTAAGTTCAAAGTATGGATCTCTTGCTGAAATTATGACCAAGTCTAATGTGACTCTAAATGTTCACCTAAGCACAAAAGAGACTTACATTCTGCCTAGGTTTGAAAGACAGCATGATTAATTGTAGACAGTGAGCTATTTTATATAAATGTAGTTATCCCCATCCCTTTTTCATCCTCTGTGGCAAATTCAAACATGTCATCTCGCTGATGGGATTCTCAATATGTCATAGAGCTCTTTTGCACAAAGGGAAAAAAAATCCACTGCTATAAATACTTTAAAGGAGTGATGATACACGTTGACTGACTTCAGTGATTCCTCTTATCTTTGCATTGAATAAAGGTAAGTAGGAGCCTGACTTTAGTCTAATTTGAATTCCAAATTGAGTGGTTGGGGGTTTGAAATGATCCGATGAGATCAATACTTTTCTGTCAGGAAATATAATCCCCAGGGCTATTTCAGTAGTTTGGGCTTCCATGCACATTTCAGTTTACTGGGCAATTGACTTAATGGACAAAAATAATAGAGAAAAATTACACTCATATTGGATGCAGTGAAAAGAAGGTGGGGGTTCAAATAAGCATTCTATTGCAGGCCTCTAAAGGGCTTAAAGAGAAACTGGGCTCAGATTCGTAAGATATGATAGACAGGTAAGTAGATAAATGATAGACAGAATGGGATGGGGAAGGTTGGGTTGGGGACAAGATCTAAAAACCTTTTCTTAAAGAAAAATCCCAAGTTTTTTTTGTATATCAGGAATTTTGTATATCAGGGCAATGTTTAAGAGGCTGGGACCCAAAGTCACCCTTCCAGAGGCAGCAACTGTGTTATATGTTGTGTTACATCACTGGGAGAGAACTTTATTTGATCTCTTTGTCTATTTGGGGAAGATGGAGAGTGGGAATGTTCTTGACTGGGTTAAGAGTGGGTGTCAGACTTGCTGCAACCTAAACCTCTGAATAGAAATGATCCTTTGCTCCACTTGTTGAGAAAGATATAGTTTTATTAGAAATCAAGTGTATTGCAGTAGTGCACAGCCAGAACAGTGAATCGCGTGCCAAAATCCCTAAGTTCAGTTTTTCCTTCCTTTACCTGCCTTCCATCACTGCTGCCTCCCCAACTATCAGGTTCAAACAAGATGTTTTGAGAATGGTTGCCTTCAGTCTAGGCTGGTATGCAGCTGCATTCTCTCAGCCAGGTGACCTTGAAGCAGCATTTGGGGGGGGGGGGGGAAATACAGCAGTTTCTCTTATTTTTCCCAAGCAGCAGTCACTTTTGCTTCCTCCAAGCAACCCTCTTCCCATCCACCCTCTCCATAGTTCATGGAGGACTGTTACCGCATGGTATCGAAGCACAAGCTGAGAGGAAGTTAGCAGCTGACAGTGGGAGTATTCCTACCTGAGAGGGAAAAATAATGTGTCAAATCAATAAAAGCATAATTGAGGCTGGCATTCTGAGGGTTCACGATAGGGATGAGTTTAGAAGTCTTCCCTGAGTTTGAGAGTAAGGGGAATAGAAAATTGCATCAACAAATAGGACTAATTCACTGCTTTAATTCACTCTGTGGTCTAAGGGGGCCAAATGGTAGAGGTCATGATGCATTTTGGCAGTGGCTTACCCATTGCTGCTAAATACCTTGACAAGGCTCCTCCCGGTATCGAAGAACCAAGCCTCGCTTCTTGCAACCTTCATTAAATGTATTCTGCTCTCATTTTAATAACAGTAGGAAAACTAAGATAGAGGAAAAAAGGAATTAAATACAAATAAGCACTTGATGGCAATTTTGTTTTTCCATGTAATCAAGTGATAAGACAAACTATGTATGCAATTAGTAGTTTAATTAAGTACATTCCAAACTCAAGAAGACCAACTGAAGTTACAAGAAAATACCTCTATTAGGCTCTCAGGTTGGTTAAAATATAGCCATTTACAGTCTGGCAATAGCATATCGGAATGTTATAATATTATAATTATACTTTAAAGACCTTTCTGGATTCTGTGCAAATAAGATATTTTGAGAAATTGCACTTAGATCAAAATCAGTGTATGAAAGAAAACATTTTTTTCCAGGTAACAATATATATTTAAACACAGTATTCTCAGAACTAGTAATACTGTAATATGGCTTTTATAAATTACACTGTATGTGATGCAACAGAGTTTAGATATTGTTGCATATTGTGCATCTATTACTTAAAAGAGTTCTTCTGTGCTTATCCAGTTTAAAATACTTTACAACAAATGCCGCAATAACAGAGGAACAGAATAAAGTTGTCTTTTCAGCTTTTAAGCATAACTATGCTTTCCTCCTCCCACCCCACTTTGTAAAATCAATTAAAACTTAATGGCTGTGAAACATCATTAGCATCGTGAATTTTTGTCTGTGGTTTCCACTATGTGTTGGGAAAAGTTAACACATAATTGTGACATCATCTGAAAGTAATCACCTGTATAATTGGAAAGGTTTGTGTGCTTTTATATGAATTGCCAGCTTTTGATTGGATATATCTCACCTAGTGTTATCTAAGATAAAAGTACTGTAAAAGAAGATTCTTACTGCCCAAATGTTTCTTAGCCCCTTTTCTTAATAGGATTTAATTTAAAAATAGATTCCAAGGCACATTAAACAGTGTTAACTTTAAACCTGATTACTACATTCTGTATTCTTGCCTTTTGAAATATATAGGAATTAAATGTATCATCTATATATGTATTAAAATGCTAATTTGTAATACCATGCTTGAAAAAATAGCAATTTTGTATGTTCATATAAAGGCTTGTGTTCAGTTGAGTGGTTGGTTTGGTTTGGTTGAACCCAATTCACAATCTTTGAAGGGAGAAAAATATCAGGTCAAGATTGTTTTTTAAAATAATTACACATTTTTGAACACAATGATTCTATCCTATGACTGTGCACAAAAGAAGGAAGGAAGACATTTAGAAGATATATCATTAATGGAAAAACTCATAATTTGAGAAGCAAGCACTGGACTTGAAATAACTGGTATGATTTATTTTGTGTTTAACCCTATTGTCCTTATTAACATTAAAAGAATGGCTTTAAATGGGCAGGAAGAAAGCCTAGAATTGGAAATGCTATCATTGTACTGGTGATAACTTCTTAATGCTACACATAAACTACAGTAAATTTCTCTTACATCAATTTAAATCAATTTAATCTATTGTTGTCAATAGTATATTTTAACTCAAGAACATGCTTATTTGTACATATTGATTTGGCTTGTTAACGTTTTCACAATGCACACTAACATCAGATTTTCTGCTGTAGTGACTTAAGAAGTGGGGACAACAATGAATGATTCCTGCCACTCAGTGAACTTTAACTTGAACCTTACTTGAATGGTAATAATGTATACCTGTAATTGCTGTGGAAAAGGAAAAACCTCCAGAGATTTTCCATCTAATCATTTATTTATAAATCTGTAGGTAGCAGTCTGCAAAAATGCACATTGGGGTTCAACTTGATGCTACAATTCATGATTTGGTGTTTACATTTCTTTGTGTTTTTTATCTTGCTTTTTAAAGATAATTTCATTTTAAAGATAATTTATCCATTCATTAGAATGGATGCTTAATGTAGCTTTGCACTAGCTCTATTTCATTTCTCACTGCCTTGGATAGGCACTGTCTCTATATTATGAATATGAAATATGAATGTTTTTTCATCCCGTTAATTCATTCTACATACAATTAATTTTGTGTCCATTAATGAACACTTGGTATTAGTGACAGTTATCTAAATTTCTGTATTTAGTAACATTAGTGATCAAGTGTTTCTTTGAGACTTCTAATTACATGATTTGTATCCAATGTATATTATACAAAATGTCTAAATTCAGTCTTGAGATAACTAGTTTGTGTTTGAAATAATTAGTTTACTGTATGTTTGGAATTATAACATCTATTCTTGTGTTAAAAGACAACAAATGCTCACAGTAATAAATGTAATAGTTGTAGAAATAAAAACCTTTATTGCAAAATGACAATCAAAAGATTTGGAAATCTCTGGATATCTACATTATTTGCTAACAAAGTATGTCTATGGAGATTCTCAGTCATCCAGGTCATGGTTGTCTCAAAGGTGCTTTTTCAAGAGGGAACTGGACTTTATGATTTTTCTTGAAAGATGCTTCACTTCTCATCCAAGAAGCTTTTTTAACTCTGACTGAATGGTGGGGAATTCCACTGCCATACATCCATTCCCCACCATCCAGTCAGAGCTAAAGAAATTTCTTGGATGAGAAGTGAAATATCTTCAAAGGAACAACAGAAAGTCCAGTTGCCTCTTGAAAAAGCATCTTTGGGACTAGCATCTAGTAGGAGCCCTGATGGCCCCGTGGTTAAAGTACCATATTGCGGGCTAACTCTGCCACAGTTTGGAATTCTCTCCTGATGTTGACTCAGCCTTCCATCCTTCTGAGGTCAGTAAAATAAGAACACAGATTGTGGGGGCAATATATTAACATTGTAAACTGTCCAGAAAGTGCTCTTTGGGAAGGTATATAAGTCATTCCAAAGCAAGCTTGACCATAGATGGGGAGGATTGGTGTCAGGTCCACCATCATTGACTCGCTGCCTTGCTGGTGCCCTGCCATTAGGGCAGAAAAGTGGGGAGGAAGGATGGGGGTTTATTGGGTACTATTACTTTAATTTCAAATGTGGGGAATGGGAGGAGGAAATGACAACAGAAGAAGACCAGATCACCAAACCGGCTTGCACCAGGATCTTCAAAGCTGTTTGCCCTGAGAATGGAATGATACCAGTTTCACACCTCAAAAGAGTTTTTCAAAACATCTCACCGGGATCACACTGGGTGGCTGAGGGATGATCATGGGGGAGGGATTGGGAATGGAACAGAATAGCTTTATATTTTGCATAGGAATACCAGATTCCACCTGATTTTGCTGCAACCAATTTCTTTTAGTAAAAATTCCTTTGTTTCAACTAAATGGAGTTATGAGTCCTACTTTCCTGAGAAAGTGGACTGGGGCAGGTCTGGTTCCCTGGTTGCAAAGTCCATTGGTACTTTTATTAGCCACTTGGTAGTTGTCTTGCTTAACCTGCTTAACCTGTGGCACCTGTTGTATCTGTTCTAATGTCCTCAGTGTCCTTCAATAGTTGCCAGTGCACTGAACTGCCTTAGTTTCTACTGTAAATAGGGAAGGGTATCTATAGCTTTTAGTAGGTCTTCCTTGCTTCAGATTATGAAATTTGGGTTAATGATGTTCAAATTTACAGTAGGATAATTGCCAGATGAACCTTCCTTGGAACAGAATATCATAATTTAGGGTCCACTAGTGAATCTATAAGATTTTCTTATGGCCACCATAGCTTTTTACAGCCACTATATTTGTGATTATCAGATCTTCCAACTTTTAGATTTTAGAGTTGGAATATGGATAGCTACATGTAGGAATAGCCCAATCTTACATCATGGAGAAATTTATATTTTGCAACCAGTACTTTTGATTGAAATGATTATTGATGGAAGGCTCAGAGACCTGTTTTGAATGTAACTGAAACTGATATTTTGTGTCACCAGTGCTAATTTTCTGCATGAATCTCAGATTCATATCTGCTTCCTCTGCTTGGGCAGCCATACAATCTGAAGCTTTGGTTTGTTTGGTTAAACATTCATCAGTAGTTGACCATAGATTCCACTTTCTGAATGCTATGATTAATGTTATCTATAATTTACCCAAAGTAAATCTGAGTAAAAATTAGTTTTGTGTATTATACTTGGGACTTGGCTTATTTTCTCTGAATCACAGATTATCCATTAATTGTGAAAGTTTTTATCATAATAACTAATTCAGTGTAGATGGGAGAACAACAGAATTTGTATTACCTTGTGCTTGTTTGTAATCCCATTAAGGAAAATGACAAATAGTTACAATTCAGTTAAGTTGGGCATGATATATAAATGAGATAGAAACAATAATAACATAATTTTATGTATAGGATTTTTACTATAATTACATATAATATATTATTATATTATATGCTTGGTAACTCTGGGTGGAACAAATGAAATAAATTACAAATGGATAATGTTGCATTGATTTGTTATTCCTTTAGAGCATAAAAAGTGTTTTGATGATGGTGTCTAGAGTATATGGTAGATATATTTATATCTAAAATATATAAAGAGCATTGGTTTGTCTATTCTTGAGCCTAAACCAATATGGAATTCTGGTTTTCGATCCTTCAACAAATACTGAGTCATATACTTTGAGTTTTTTGTGCAAATGTTTTTTGTATATGCTCCTGCACAAACCCAACAAGTAAACTGTTATAAATATTGCTTGCACTAATTATGTTACTTATTTTGCTAAAGCTGGACCATAGTTGTCTAAAATTTGCATTTCAGCTAGGAGCTCATTCTTTTCCAAAGAGGTGTAAGAACTAAGTGTAGTTAACAAACTGAGGTCAAGATACAAAGATAAATAGTAGAAGTGACAGCAAGTATAACCAGAACCAGGCCTGAAGCTCCATTGATGCAAAGCATTTCAAGTCTACATAATGTTGTCATAGTTGCAAAACATGAGTTAGCTGAGCCAAGTCAAAATACCACAAGGTCAGTGTGTTCATCTTTTAAGGGCGATTTCAGAATGATCCAGACATTCTGAAGAAGCCTTGAAGGAGAGTGAAGGTAAAGATTTCTAGTATTTTCGTCTAGTAAAACAGCATGTTAAATAGGGGAAGAGTAAGAGAAAGTGTAATTTTTAACTTTTAACTAAATGTTAATTTTTGAAAAACACCTCACGTAATGCTTCTGTTTGGAATGCTATTTAATTATATTTAAATGTGTTAACATGTGGTAGTTTCCACTCTGTCTTATTCTTTTTTTTCCTGAAAGTTCATCATTGTGTCTTTGCTAAAAGCCATAATTTTAAAATGTAGGTTTAAAAATTTATACTTGATTTGTTGCTTTTAAAGAACGGGCATCCATTTGATCCTTGAGTTTATTATTACTATTGACACATGGTCAATAGACATATGTCAGCTATGTCAGAATACATGGGTTTTGGCTATGCTAGCCAAGTACTATATTATTATTGCTGGTCTATAAACTACTTCCTAGACTGAACTGCTACATTTGCTCATATTGCTTGCTATGCATAGGTAAAGGGAAAAGGGAAGCAAATCTGACATACTTACTAACAGAGAAATTTGTATTATTTATACAGAACAGAACAAACCAATTTTCAAGAAAGGCATTTAAGTGGCAACGTTATTTATTAATGCTGTATGCACACACTAATGGAATGCAACATAGATTCAGTTAAATCTAGCAGAATGCAGTCTAATATCATAGTACTGTATATATGTGTGGGGGGTTATTTCCATTGTTTAATCTATGTGTGTATACATGTGTATAGATACATACTATAGTATTTATCTGTAAAATAAAATACTTGGTACTGTGCAATTTCTGTTTGATCTTTCAAACTTCACACTAAATAATCATAAAATATACTTTTAACTATAGCAGAATTCTTTGTAAAATATTCATCCTTTTGCTATAGTTTTTCAATGTTCCTCAAATACTGTGAGTTCACCCTTGAATGCTCATTCCAAATTTGCAAGTGAGTGATTAAAGACCAAGCATCATAGAAAGAATATATTATCTATTAAAGGTATAGCACAGCTTCCTGTTCCTATGACAGTCGAAGTTCAAATAGCATAATAAAAACACAATTTGAAATGAAGGTAGTCCTTAAGTTATATTGGCAATTGTGACAGCGATTGCCAATGTTAAACAATGTGCTCATAAAGCGTGACATTACATGACCACAATCGCTTGGTGACTGCAATCCTGGTTGCCATCATAACTCCAGAAACATGTGTATCTTTAAACAGAAAAAAAAATGGGAATCTCAGGCAAATTGCATGGGGTGATATCCAGAGGGTGGACACTAGGGAGCAATGATGGGTGCTAGGATGGACTGGCAGGGGATGCTAGGTGGGCTGGTAAGGGATGTGAGTGGGTGTTAGGGATCACCGGCAATCTGGGGAAGGGGGGGCACATGTAGATGGGAAGACTGCTGTAGGCATGCAAATTTGGGAATGCTATGAACTGTCAGATTCCTGGGATCTTGTACTCCATACTGGGATTGCTCAGGAGAAAAAGTGATAGGACCAACTTTCAAAATCAAAATTCATTTTGCTTGTCGATGACAGCAGAGTAAACCGCTAATGGGATCACATGACTATGGTTTGCTTCAACATCCTAATTAGGAGTACCAAATTGAGATTACATGATGGTATGAGGCTGTGATGGCTGCAACTTCACAGATCAGTCATATATTCCTTTTGTCTCTGAACAAGAGGTTGTAAACCAAGAACTATTTTTTTTAAAATGTAAAAGTATTATTAAAATCAAGTCAGCCAACCATTCAAAGGCACTTCTAGCCTTCTGAAAACGCCTTAAGACCTGTCAGTTAGTGTGATGCCCTAATGGAGATGTTTTTGGCTATAGGTGATTGGGACAGTGACAGAAGGAGACACCACTTCTGTCCCAATCATTGCTCCAACCCAGAACAGCAGAAATGAAACAGCATCTATACAACATAATCCAAGAAAATGGATATCCATGCCATATCATAGCAAAAAGTGCCATATCATATCCATGCCATATCAAAAAGTGCCAGACCAATCAACTCAATACAGTGCAACCAACATAAGCTCTAAAAGAATAATACTGCCACTACAACCACATAGAATTGGCATAGCACACAAATTAAGTAAAGCCCTTCAAAACATCCTAAGTAAACCAAAATACCCAGCAGCCCCAGAAGTTACCACAAGATACAGTATAATGACTGCAACAACCACTATGTAAAACAAACAAGTAGAAGACTGGTAAATTGCATGCATGAACATCAACTAGCAGTCAGATGACATGATGAAAACTCTTTAATTTTGCAACGTATGGACCGACTTAACCATAGTTTCAATTGGAAAAGTGTGACTATCTTAGACCAAGCCAAATCCAAAAACATTAGAAATTTCTAGAAGCCTGGCATTCTGATGAATTAGCCATCAATAGACATATTGACATAATATCTATGTTGTTGCTTTTTAACCATTTAGTTGTCTCCAGTTCTTAACAATTTTATAGGCAAGTGCTCTCTGTCAAGACAGCTTCTTTCAATTGTTGGATGTTCAACTTTGTATCACACTTGATGTTATCAAACCAGTGTGTTCTTTGCTTGCCTCTTCTTCTTTGTCTACTAACCTACACTAGCATCATTGTCTTTTCCAATGAATTTGCACACATGACATGGCCAAGTAAATCAGATGTAGTTTATGATTTTAGCTTCCTGTGGTATGTCTGATGTTATACAATTTAACACTTCTCTGTCACTTACTTTGGCTGTCCAAGGTATAAACAATAATTTACACCAGCACCACAGTTCAAAGATGACAGTTTTTCAATCAGCCATTCTTAGTGTCCAACTCTCATACTCATATATCATTATAGGGAAGACTATTGCTCTAACTAGGCTGCTTTTTGTATTTATATCAGTATCTTAAACAATATCTATAGGCAATGCAAAAGAGACCGTCAACAAGCCAAAAAGGGAATAAAAAGACCTAAGCACCTCCCTACTAACAATCAGCATCGAGATAAGAATAGATTAAGTGTATTTAGAAGGCCACAAATAGAGGCAATCTCAACAAAGGGAAGGGATGTAAAATGTACTATTAAAACAAATTTCACAGCAGCAGTGCCAGTATGAATGTGTCGCTGAATTTTAACTCCAGAGAAGGTACTACAAGATTCAAGATCTCAGCCTATTTTTGACAACAACCCTCCCCTAAACAATGCAGAATCACTATGATAGATATCTGTCTCTTGAATTATATTTCTTATTTATCTGTAATGTTTGTCGAAGTTCTAGACTAATATTTTGCAAGTAATTTTTCCTACACTACCACAAGCTCTGAAAACTACCAGTGTGTGTGTGTGTGTGTGTGTGTGTGAAAAAGAGAGAGAGAAAGAGTGAGAGAGAATTACCAGAGAGTAGACCATGAGTTTATTGTTATCTGTTGTTAAAAAGGGAGTTATAGTTAATAAAACAACAATAAAAGAAGAGTTTATGCAAAAGCAACAAAAATTCTTGCAGCATCTTTAAAAATTATCACACTTGCTATATAAGCACTCATGAAATAGATTGAGATCATCAAAATGACTTGGCAAGGAGCAGATAAGCATTAAATAAGCAGAATTTTCTCCTTTAGACATTGTTTGATGCTTTCTAGCCTTACAGAAAACATTGACATCCAGACTTCTGGCTGATGTTGCGGTGAGATCAGACATGAGGAGCGGGTCTCCACACTCCCACGCTGAGTTCTACCCATTAGAGAGCTGTGAAAGGAGCTAAAGCCACCCTGAAAGGGTGGTGAAGAAAAGAGGGGTGTCTTGAAGGTCATGGAGAGTCACAATCTCTCCCGCTTGATTGAGGGCTTTCTTTCCTCTCCCTCACGATGACAAGAAGAGGCAGACAAAAATGGCTGCCATGAAGCTGGGACAGCCGAGACAACAAAGAAAGCACAGGAGCAGTGTAAATGAACAGTGAATGGAACTGGGTGAGATGATTCCTTTTTTTACCTAAAACCTAATCCTAAAAAGAAAAGAGGAAAAAAATTCAGAAGAGACTCTTAACTATTTGTTAAAGTGGCAAATAATCACATAGAGAAAAATTACAGACCCAAAAGAAAGGAACTAAGAGAGGAAAAATTAAAAATACCAAAACACAGAAAATTGGATTGTTTAATTAGACAGACGTTAATTTGGAAAGGCATTTTAAAATGCTGGATCTATTTACTTTAATAATTGACTTTGCTTTTATAAATTGAATTAAAATTGGATTAAATACCTGTTGGAACTGAGACAACACTGAAACCTAAGCTGAGAGTGCCATCTATTGATGAATGAAAATATACTATACCATTATATAATATACCATTTGACTGTTAAGATATATGACTAAACATATAGAAGGGATATAAGGAGATATTTGGAGAGCTTCCTGGACTACCTGAAAGTCTGATGGAATAATCCTGGGATATAAAAGAACTGTGACCATTGTATTCTTTGAAGGGCAACATTAGGCCTGAATATATGGTTTTTGGATTATTGAGTAAGAGTGGAGTGGACTTTATCAAAACAAGACAAGATGCTCCACATGGGGGAAAATGAGTGAAAGTTCAAAGGAAATACTGTTGATGTTCCAAAACATTAAGGATACTATGACAAAGAATTTTAGGGAGATAAACAATTTAATGCAAAGCATAGATAGGAAATAGAAAGTATTTTACAAGGGAAAATAAATAAAGATCAAGATGTCCAGGAAAGGGATGAGACTATGGAAAGAATGGAGGAAAAGACAGAACAGACAAATCAGCAAACAAAACAAGAAGACAATAAGGATGACTAATCCTTTTTGGGTGACTAATATAATGACTAATGGAATAAATCAGGGGAAAGTATTTTAAGAGATTTAAAAATGGAATGGGAAGATACCTTTGAAAGAAAGATAGGGGTTTGGGCAGATACTCTGGAGGTTTGGCAGCATAAGATGATAGAGATGGGAGGAGTACTCAGACTAAATAGTAAAAGTGTGGCAGCAGATACAAAGATCCAAGAGAGGAGTATGGGAGGCATGCCAAAAAACAAACAAGAATTGAAATATTAAAATGGACGAGAGATGTTGGATAGAAAGGAAATGTTTTTTAATATAATGGGGTCCTGATTAAAGTTAGCATAGAAGTAGAAATAAGGATACACATCTCTAAATAATAGAATAAAAGCAATAATTAGAGGTTGAAAGATGGATTTAATATGTATGTTTAAATAATGATTGATGATTGAAATGGTGATTGATGTCAAGATGGGGTATTGGGATTATATTTTAATACAATATGTGTATTATATTAGGATTAGTAAGGATGGCCTGACTAAATAAAATAAAATAAATAATTAAATGGAAAGATTAGAGGTTGAAAGATGGTATTATTACACATGCTTAAATAATATTGCAATTGGCATTAGAATGGTACATTGAAATACTGAATAACTAAATAATGAAGGACTATATCTTAATGTAAATATGAGTATTAATTTTAAGAGTATATAAGCCTAACCAATGTAACAAATATTATTGATATCAGTATTGTTATTTGTATTAAAATGAATGATACCCAGATGCCACACTGTTCATGTATATATAATGTTGATGTATATATAAAAATAAAATAAAAACATAATTTAAAAAAAGAGAAAATATTGGCATTCTAAAATAGGTAAAATATTCGCTGCATTGTTTGATTAATTAAATCCCATCAAGTTGGTGTCGATTTTCATAAAAGGTTCTTTAAATTTAGTGTCATATGTATCTCTATGGAATAAATTGGAATTTCTGAAAGTTGAACCTCTTCTTAAAATCTCAGCTCAGGTGGGCTGCAGCAAATGCCTTTATTTAATTGCACTTCCACCCTTACAATGTAGTCTCTAATTTAACAATGTGTATTCACCAAAAATGTAAAGGTACAATATATTTATTTATTGTGTACCAATAATGTATTTTTTCTCCAGTCAGGCTTGATTTATAACAGGTTCTGAACAGTTTTGCCAACTAATTGCAAAAAATAATTCATTACCATAAATGAAGAGAAATCTAAGGTTTTGATCTTTTCCAAACAGTCACAGAGTAATTGGTTTTAATTGAACAAGCTTTCTCCTTAAAGGACTGGGGCCTTTATTTTTCTAAATATATAAAATGGAAAAGTCAAAGTAAGTGTGTTGTGTCTAAAGCCAATCACTAATCTAAGTGAAATCTTAATTTCTTCTTTTATTAAAAGTAGCAAATTTGTTCCTGCTGCTATTAAATATGCACAGCAAATTTAGTATCCCAGCATTTTATGGAATTCTACTAAAACTCCTTAGTATTTATTTTTCTTTCAATACTTTTTTGCACCGTATTTTGCTTTTGTCAAACATTTGGCATGGAAGTGCTTAGTTTTGAATCTAGGTTGAGTTCTTCAAGCATGACTGAGGGCAAACTTGTCTTTAGCTTAAATTATGTACAAACAAAATTGTTAACTCATTTGGATATCTAACTGAATCATTTGTTCCACCATGGGGAAAAAAAGTTTTAAATAACCAGAAAATATTATTTAAGCTTTTTCTCCATGTATTGAATTAATTCTCTTTGAATCTGACATTGACCAAGCAAGATCTATAGTTAGACAAATACTATATGGGCAGAATCTTTCAGGCTGATATGTCTATAGGGATTCTCAGTCCTTCAAATCATGGTTGTCCCAAAGGTGCTTTTTTCCAAGAGACAACTGGACTTTCTGGGGGTTTTTTAAGATGTCTCACTTCTCATGCACAGGTACAGTATATATGGTACCTTGCTCAATAGTAGTAACTGTGAGAGGGATCTTGGAGTCCTAGTGGACAACAATTTAAATATGAGCCAGCAGTGTGCAGCAGCTACCAAAAAAGCCAACACAGTTCTAGGCTGCATAAACAGGGATAGAATCAAGATCACGTGAAGTGTTAATACCACTTTATAATGCCTTGGTAAGGCCACACTTGGAATGCTGCATTCAGTTTTGGTCGCCACAATGTAAAAAGGATGCAGAGACTCTAGAAAGAGTGCAGAGAAGAGCAACAAAGATGATTAGGGGACTGGAGCTAAAAGATATGAAGAACAGTTGCAAGAAGTGGGTATGTCTAGTTTAATGAAAAGAAGGACTAGGGGAGACATGATAACAGTGTTCCAATATCTCAGGGGCTGCCACAAACAAGAAGGAGCGAAGCTATTTTCCAAAGCACCTGAGAGTAGGACAAGAAGCAACGGGTGGAAACTAATCAGAGAGAAGCAACTTAGAACTGAGGAGAAATTTCCTGAGAATTAGAACAATTAATCAGTGAAACAACTTGCCTCCAGAAACTGTGAATGACTACTTCAGCTTCAACCACAACAATACATAAGCACACAATAGATACAAATTAAAATAAACTGCTCCAAACCTGATTGCAGAAAATACTACTTCAGTAACAGAGTGGTCAATGCCTGGAATGCACTACCTGACTCTGATTTCTTCCCCAAACCCAAAAAACTTTAACCTTAGACTGTCTACTGTTAACCTCACCACATTCCTAAGAGATCTGTAAGAGGCGTGCATAAGCGCACCAACATACCTACCATCCCTGTTCTAATGTCCCTTTATTCGTAACCATCAAACGTCATAATATTGCCTATACATTTCATGTATCCACAATCATATTTATACTTTTATCTGTAATCTTATATATGTTTGACTAGGTAGGTAGGTAGGTAGGTAGGTAGATGCTCCAACACTGCAAGTTTTTAAGAAGATGTTGGATAACCATTTGTTTGAAGTAGTGAAGGGTTTCCTGCCTAAGCAGGGGGTTGGATTAGAAGACCTCCAAGGTCCCTTCCAACTCTGATATTGTATTGTATTGTATTGTATTGTATTGTATTGTATTGTATTGTATTGTATTGTATTGTACAAGAAGTTTCTTCAGCTCTGACTGGATGGTGGGGAATGGAAGACAGCTGGTCATTTACATTGTTTTAGTGAGTCACTAAGGCTACCTGGAGGTATATCTATGTCCTCATGGTCAACTCAGTAGCGCAAATGGGTGTGAGGCCTTCTTGGAACTGTTGAAAGGACTGTATTGTAGACTGGAGATAGATGATGTCCTGTCCGCCTCCCTCTGTTGAGAGAGGGCTGTTTAATTTTGACATAGCTGACCTCTTTGACCCCTCTTTCAAACCAGTGGTTTTCTCTGTCCAAAATGTGGACTTTGCTATCTTCAAAAGAGTGACCTTTGTCTTTCAGGTTGATAGTTCATTTGCAAGATTTCTTTGGCAAGATTTAGAATCTTCTGGATGTTTCCTCAATTTATGGCCACAATCGGTACCAGAATTTTTGTTGTAAGGCAGCGTAGGCATAATCCAAGTCATCACATGATTGGACCTGATTTTATCATTATTTTTACTATGGTTGTTAGGCAAATCAATCATTAAACAAATCAGTTGTTAAGAAAATCACATGGTTAATGAGTGACTCAAGTAGTTGTGAAGCAAATCTGGCTTCCCAATTGACTTTGCTTGTCAGAAGTTAGCTAAGAAAGTTGCAAATCACAACTGAATGCCTGCAGACACAGTCATCATAAATGCAAACTGGTTGCCACATGCCCAAATTATGATCACATTTATGTGGGAATAGCATAATGATCATAACTAAAAGGACCGATCACTTTTAGGTCATTTTTTCTGAAGCCAATCATAACTTTGAACTGTTGTTAAATGAACAGTGGTAAGTCAAGAACTATTTAGAGGAAAAGTCATGTTAAATCTGACTGTAAAAGCTCATTGTTTAGCCCATTCTGTGGTGGTAGTGATCAGATTCTGCTTTAGAAAATCACTTCCTACATGTAAAAAGTGTGTACTGACATATTTCAACCTCATAGGATATGGAGACAATTACATTCTGGATGCTACGTGCTAACTGAAAAGCTTCAGAAAGACGTATGCCATATTCATTACATGACAAGGTTGACTTCTTTATATTTCTCTAAATTTATTTCTAACATTAATATAAATAATATCTTGGATAAACATTTCTCCTACATTTTAATTATCCGTTTTGACACAACTCAATGCTGCAACCTAAAACCATTACAATGTGAATACACTTGGAATCCTGAATTCCCATTATGACTCATATTTGTAATATTAGATGTAATAAATATTTCAAAATTTATAGTCAGAAAGATGGTCAAATAGATACCAAACTTTGTATGTTGTTTATATGTATGTTTGATAGTGATTTTTTTATTAGTTATTTCATTTATATATTGAATGTATTTCTTTGCTCCACAATCAAAACAGTCATTCCCAATAATATCATTTATTGTCAAAAACTATTTTGGCAGTTGATACATAAATCACGAACTGGTCTTTACTATTTAACTAGCTTGGTTGCCAATTGAAAATAATTATACATTAAGAAATATAGTGAATACTTTAAAGATTCCTCAGTATATCTTTAAATTTAAAGATCTACTCAGATATACTGAGGCTTTAAGTAGAGCCTCAGATAGCTCAACAGGCTAATAGCCTGTTATTAACATCCAGCTGTCTCAATTATTGCAAGCTTCGAGGCTCAAGGTTGACTTAGCCTTCCATCCTTTCTAAGGTAGGTAAATTGAGGACCCAGTTTGTGGGGGCAATAAGATGACTTTGTATAAAATATACAAAAGTATGAAGGGTATTGCTTAACTTATTGTAAGCCGCCCTGAGTCTCCGGAGAAGGGCGGCATACAAATCTATTTTTTTTAAAAAAAAATTAATACTACAGTAAAAAAATTAAAAATATGTGTAAAAATTATATTTTAAACATTTTTCATGTTTCAGTTTCTAAATTCTTAAAAATATGTATTTTTTATTTTCAAAAATATTTATTTATTATTTATTATCTATCTATCTATCTATCTATCTATCTATCATCTATCTATCTATCTATCTATCTATCTATCTATCTATCTATCTATCTATCTATCTATCTATCTATCTATCTTATATGCCGCCCTCTCTCTGGAAAGGACTCAGGGCGGCTCACAGCAATAAAAACAGATAAAATCTGTTTAATGGTTAAAAAACATTAAAACTCCCCTTAATTCTATGTATGTCTTATTTTTTTTCCAAAATTAATTTAAAATTAGGCCAACCCCCATGTGCCTCTTATTAAACTTTCTGAAAAACTGTTCTTATTCAGTGATTTTACTGTGAAGAGCAAACACAACATAGACATAAGGCTATCTGAACGCTTTATTCGCTACATTTAGAATATTAATAACATTCTTCCCAGAAGTTGTCACATCAAGTAAAAGATCTTTATTCCAGATTGTCTTTTGGGGCCAAATTGAGACTGGATGCATGCATTTAATAAATTGTAGTCTCAAGTAGTCATTTTTGTAAATAATTAGCTTCAGTGGAAGAATAAGTTAGCATATTGTATGCATCTAATGTTGCAAATGTACATACTGCAAACTTTCCTATTAATCAACAGTCAAGCACTGTAAGTTGGGTCTCATACATAATGAATTGTGCTTAAGCCTCCTGGGTTTCATTGATAGAAAAATAAGAGAAAACACAAGTGTAGTAAGCTTTTGAATAAAATTTAACTAGATTGCTGTGCATCCTGTAATTGTTTTGGAATCATCAGGGAATAGACAATTCATCTGCAATTTTGGTGGTAGTTTTGCCTTCATCTATCAAAGAATACTATTTAAATGACATTAAGGTGTTGAAATAACTACTTTAAAAAAAATCTACATAGAATGTTAATAATACATGTTTTATGTGTTTTTCCCTTTTCTTCTATACCCTTTGAAATGGAGTGTGTGTGTGTGTGTGTAGAAAATATTTTCATATCATTTTAAAGTATTTAAATACTAATTTTAATTTATTGTCTTCTTTTTGTAAACTGCTCTGAAAATATGATTGGAGAGTGATAAAAAGTCCAAGATTATTCAAATTCTGAAAATATGATTGAAGAGTGATAAAAAAGATCAAGATTATTCAAATTCACCTGAGAAATTTAATTTGTGTGCATTTAAAGGTAACAAGAATGTGTAATATTTACTTCCTGGATTAGGTTGCTGACACCAAGTAGATTATGAAATGTTGAAATTGTAAAAGCATAGTGTGTTAATTTTCTGGCTAAGTAATACTTCAGATTTATTTATTTGCTTATATAGAGCTAAGTGCCAAGAAAAATGAAACACTTCCTTGGAGTTGGGGCTCTGAGGAATTTGCTTTTCTTGAGATCTAGTTAGAGCTTTGTAAGCCCTCCATCTAATAAGATCTCATTCTCTAAGCACCTTCCCAATGTTCTGGGCTACAGTTAACAGACATCTCCAGTATGTCCATATAGAACAACATTCCACAAGATGATACCCATCAGATCTCTTGGAAGTACAACTTGCCTACAGCACAATCCGGGTTGTTGTTCTAAATGTGTGCCTGCACTCCCCATGTGTCTTCCACTTCTGGACCATGAGCTCTCAATGTTAAACTTTAATATGTAGTATCAGTCCTACTTTTCCCCATTAGTCTACTCTATTGATTTGATCTCGATAACCTTGATATTCTGGAGATGGTTCTGCCTTCAGAAAATCAAGATAGTTGACTATTCTTAGGAAGATTTCAAAATCATTTGTAGATTAGTTCTCAGGAAATCAATTATAATTGTACTAGTATGGTTGAAGATTCTATAATTTGCTTTCCAAAATGATAACAACTGTGATATTGTGAAGCTTTTCAGAAGGAGCACCAAATGTTTGAATAATAGTATTTTATGGCAAAATACCATCTTGCTCAAAAAAATAAATGCATGAACCCAAGCACCACAAATCATCAGTATTGATCCGTTACAATTAACATTTATATTCATCATAACTTATTTCATTGTGAAGTTCCTTATATACCATCTTATATAAAGATGGTAGGGATAATTATTCTAATTGATTCCTAGGCTATGGAATGTACATCCTAATGAGATATGTTTGGCTTCCATTGTCACTGGATTTAGGAACAGCATTTTAGGAAAATGCAAGTCTTTCCCCAATATTTTAATTGTTAATTAGTTAATGATTATATAGTGGTTTTAATTTTAATTTTGGTTTCAATTGTTTTTTTTTCTGTAGTTTGTATTCTTTTGTCAGAAAACAAATTTTGCAATAAACAGAAATGTGAAGTAAACATTCATTATTAAAAAAATAAAGATAATCATTTGCAACCAATAAAAAACATGCAAGAGTAATAAGAATACAATTTTATTTAATAACATTTTTTAAAGCACATAAAGGAAATATTTATATGAATACCAAATAAAACACACACACACATTTATGAATGTGGATTAAGAAATCAATATCACTTGTACACATTCTTCAAGTATCTTTGTTCCCTTCTACAAAAAGCAAGGATCATCTAGCTACTTTAACAAAGGATAATAGTGTGATTATATAGTTTTCTAAAATCTAAAATGGAGCATCTCCCTTGCCAATGTTGTGTTAAAAACATGTCTGCTCAAAATTGTCTCTTTGCATACTTTGCTGTAGCAGCAGTTTCTATGATTGGCATGTGAAAATTACCTTTTCCTACTTGGTTAAGGTCTTGAATGCTCTCTGGGCAAAGAGAAAATCAGCAGGTTTTTAGATTTCAGTACAAGACAAGAAGTCATTATTTGAATTCTCTGCCAACTGGGGAAAGTCTCAAGAATTTTTGAGTAACCTACTGCTGTTTGATAATGATTCGAACTTACAAGCACCAGCATTTTAAGTCCAGACTAAGGTTGGACATTGGGTACAAAATGAAAAGTAGATGTAACAAACAATTTTTCATTTAATCAAAATATTTTAAGGGTTTTACTATATCACATTATGCCTCTTAATTGGATACATAACTAATTAATACATAACTTTTTCCAAAAAAACAAAACACCAAAAAACCAATAAGTATCCAAACCTAAAAAATCTTTGGGGTGGAGAACTATTATAAAAACATGTATGAGGAAAAATAGGGAGTTGAGATATTAAGTTTAAATTTAGAATATTCATTTTAAGGCTCATATTACAACTACAGTATAGAAATTCTGCTGATTCCCTTTTCAAGTGGAGAAATGGATAAGATTGCAGGCTTAATTTTAATTAAGTGCTGGTGGGCTGAAAAGAAGAGATATTTGTATTTTCTAGAGAAATGGAATATTAAACCCAAGCAATTCTATGAATGCAAATTCCCAATAAAAAGTACAATTAGATAATACAATATCTGGGATTTAAAAAGAAGGATCGGTTCAAATAATCAAGTAAAAATCTGTACACTGTATGATAAAATTAAAAGGTTTGCACACAATTTTGTTTTCAGAACTCACTTTTACCAGGAGAAAGATCTTTAAAATCAATTGGGGAATATGTTTATGAAGTTAAGATAACTGGGCAAATGGATAGCAATTTCAACTGATTTCCTTTCTTAAAAATTCCCCTTTTCTCTTTTTTTTCTGCTGCAAATCTAGAAATTTCAAAGTGGAGAACAAGATTTGAAGCCAGGATTTAAATCCATTTTTTTTCTGTGAGATTTACATCAATCCACCTTGCTTGACATTTTCTTCAACTATTGACATATTCCTTGCATAAATAAATATATTTTCATTTGTATGCTACAGAGAGCAAAAATCAAAAAGAGAAGTAGACTTTTCAGAGAAAATGATAACTTTATTATACTTCTATATTACTTCTTGGCAATGCACAGAAATATTTCCTTGTCCTTTTGTCTGTTTTTTTCCCTCCTTTGTGGTATTCCTTACTTCAAGCTTCAATCAAGCAAAATTTGTTTTCCCCAATAGTTTGTATAATAGTTTTATTCATCTTTTTCTAATCTGGCCTGCATCATACATGTTGGTGGGTGCCACTTAGGAAATCGTATCTATCTGTTGTCCTTTAAGTATTTACTCCTGCCTAAATATAAAAAAATGTGTTCCCTTTTTCTAAACTATATGCATAGACATTCGCTGACTTTGAAAATATTATAAGCAGATATTTTATCTCCCCATGCTTAAATAACTCTATACGTAAAGGAGGTATGTGTGACCTATTCACCAGAGTTGGAAACTGAAGTGCTTTATTCCAAATTTCTTTTCTTTCTTTTCTTTGTTTTCATATTTATTTTCTCTGTACCCCACTCCTTCTCTTTTGTATTTGGATTTTTGGCTTGCCTGAAGTTTCTTTTACATAATGGCCTTTCTTTGTTGTACTGTGTTTAGGCAACTTGGTTATAGTGAAACTCTGCAGTTTTAAAATGAATGCTACTGTATTACTCTTTCAACAGAGTGGAGGCCTCAGTATCATGTGAAGTATGTGAAGTCACAGGGGAAATGAAGGAACCACTGAAACAATGTATAGCTTGGCTTCAAGCTTATTTCACTGAGCCCCAGTTAATGCTGAAACTTCCAGTGCCTCCTTTTCACCATTATCTCCTAGAACAAGGTATGTGTATGTCTTGTAGTGTAATATTTGGCGCTTATTATATTATGTGCACTTCTGTTGGTTTTTTCTAAAGTCTGTACTTGGCTTTTGGGTTACACATTAGAGCTTAAAATCTGCAAAAAGTTATGATTTTATTTTATTGATATCAAAATCAAATACAGTGGAAGTCTGTACTGGTCTGCTAATCCTGGTTGCTGAAACTTCTAAAACACAAGACTGTTTTTCAATCACAGCAACTTTAAAAACGTATGGCTTTCAACTCCCGGTGTTCCCCAGTCCACACAACATAAAATAGCTGAGTTTGAGAAATTTTGTGCTAAAAGAATGCTTCGGTGGGATTCAGTTACATGATCCAGACATTAAAATATGTCTATATAAATTGAAATAATAAATAAATAAATAAATAAATAAATAAATAAATAAATAAATAAATAAATAAATAAATTAGATCTTCATTTAATGATGCTAGAGCTGAAGAAGCTTCTTGGATGAGAAGCAAAGTGTCTTCAAAGAAAAACAAGAAGTCCAGTTGCTTCTTGGAAAAAAAGCACCTTTGGGACTTTAATGACAATAGTCTAATTATCATCTGAAAGAAACTGCAATAAAATAGAGTTTCAAGTTCCATATTTTTAAAAAGTGCTATTTGTTTCTATTGTTAAACACAAGAGAAGTAGGTATTGGCTTTTTCTGACAGAGGGCATCAGGGAGAGTCACCTCTAGTGACTAGCAGCATGTTCCTTAAGCTCCTTGAAATTACTGGGGGGCAGGGAGAATTAAGAAAAAAATATTTTAACCAGATTAATACTTATTGATATTAGTGGCTTAAACTAAAAATAGGTTTAATTGAATTTTAGCTTAAACTCTGCACACATGTGTTTTATTTCCTCATTTCGAACTCTGGAAGGATGTTTGAGAAGAATGCCAATTGATTTGTCTTGTACCTTTACATATACACACAAATTCATATACTGAAATTATATAATTAATATAATTGGCTGAATCATTAGATCCCTCACGTATTTATCAGAAATACTGTGGGAATTTTCACTAGAGATAGCCAGAGTCTTCCTGCTTCATTTCTTATATTGCTTTTGTGCTGGTTGGCTGTCCCTTCTTGCAGCTCTTAAACTTTCCAGTTTTGCAGTGATGATTTCAATAACTAATGTGGGAATGGCTATGTGATTTGTTTTTGTTGCAATTTGTTCATCTCATTATGGGAAATAATTTTTATTCTTCAAAATGAGCGATGTTAATATACTGTACTAGCTTTTGTTTTACATATGTGTTGGCGAATATCGTTGCATTTAGATCCTCTTTTTGCATTCTATTACTCCAAAATACATATTTAATTTGCACTTATATTCAGATGTGGATTTATTTTTCGGTTGCTTTGAATAATAAATGTTGATGTATGTTAGGAACTGCATCCCCATCTATTTTGACTGGTATTTTTCCGTAAAATTGACAAAGCTTTCCTTGGCAACAGCTATATCAAAATATAAATGAAGCAAAATTGATGAATCTATTGTCAATTTGTTGTTGCTATTTTCTTGATAAAACCCCCTTTATAGTTGCAGTCATAACCATATATGCGAAGGAGCAAATTGACTAAAATTAATGGGATTGCTTTACCTTTATTTACTAAATTGTTCCTATATGCAGTTGTTAAAAGCCAGGCTAGAAATACTTCAAATTACAGCCTCCTTGACATTTGATCCTCTCTGAGCTTTTCATATATAAATATTTAAGAATAAAAAACAATGCAGCGCTGGGGATTGTGGAAAAGGATGTATTACAGTGACATTTTAGCAGATAGTAGAACATTTACAGAAGAAAAAAATAGAACAGGTTGTTCTCTGGTTAGGCAGAAATTTTAGTTATTTTTGCATGGAGATAGAGTGATGAAACTAAAAAAGGTAAACATGGTACAGTGATTAAGATGTTGAAGTAGCACCAAAGAAATCCACACTGAAGTCCATTTTCTGTCACTGGGTGATTTGGGCTATTCATTCTCTTAGCCCAACCCAATGAAAAATGTTGTAGTTTTGGAGAAAGCTAGGAGAAAGGAACACTTCTTTATATAAGAGTCTTGGTGGTGCAGCAGCTTAAGTGGTGCTAAAGTGACACCAGCTGCCTGCAATTACGGCAAGTTCGAATCTCACCAGGCTCAAGGTTGACTCAGCCTTCCATCCTTTCAAGGTAGGTAAAATGAGGATCCAGATTGTGGGGACAATAAGCTGACTTTGTATAAAAAAGAACACCGCTTGGGGAGGGCAAATGAAGGCTATTGCTTAACGCATTGTAAGTCGTCCCGAGTCTCCGGAGAAGGGCGGCATATAAATTAAATTTTTAAAAAAACTATGCACATAGCCTTGAGCAAGATATAAATTTAATAAATATACCCTTTTCAGGGCAAAATATTCATTATGTAGCTCCTAATTCCAGACAGATGTTAATTTATTTTTCTTTTGAAATGTTACATTATCTGATTGTTCACTAGCAGACTCTTCTTGAATGAGTTCCCCTCCTCTTTTCAATATTACACATATGCATTATGGTTAGTAATCCTTAAAGTGGGATAGGATCTGTACTAATGTTTGAATTCATCTGATGGAATGTTTGACCAGCCTTTTTTTATGGGAACCATTTTCCCACAGAACTATTTGGAACCTCGGATACTTTTCCCAGATACCCCATTAATTTGATCTTTTTGGTCTGTATTTATACATTGATTTGGCATTTGATCACCATGATGGATGAGATGGATGTTCCAAGAGAGAGAGATGGAAGAGCACAACCCTGTTGAAACTCTTAGTCATTTCAGAAGTTAAAAGAGGAATATGCAATGTAAGCCCTTTGGCACTTCTCAGTACCTTTCTGGTTGTGCTGCTGAAATAACATATTGTGATCAACTTAAGAAGTTAATATACACAATCTGTAGTATGTCCTGGAATAACCTACATTTGTTTGGCCTTTTCCCCCCTTTCATCCCATTCCCCAAATAGAAAATCCTGAAGCTATCTTCATGTGTAACCCTGATTATTTTGTAATCTTGTACTTTGACACACACCCTGCCCCCCAAAGATATTCACCAATTAACTAAAAACTATACATCCCTAGAACAGGGTGAAAAGTTATATCTGCCTGAGATAAATTGTTACTTTCACTAAAAAAAATAATCTAGGGAGTACTTACAGCATGTAATGCAGAATGTTTGGATCACTGAGCCCCCCCCCCCTTTTTTTGACCTGATATTTCAGTGTTCAGGTAAACCTCTTGCATTAAATGTATTTTTATTTGAAAGATATTAATTTCAAAGGAAGGACAGATTGTAACACTTAGTGACCTTTCAGAGGCCAAGTGGACTTCCAAGAGGTATTTTTTCTTTCCATTTCTCTCTGAATTAGAATTTATACTGAAAGCAGGCATATATACTTTATAGCTGGAAGAGGACTGTTAAATAAGAGTGCTAATCATTATTTTTGATGGTAATGCTAAATATTGCAAAGTATGGCATTTTTAAAAAGGTTATACAGTTCCATATTATCTATCATCCACACATACACAGCGTAGCAGTCACAGATCTGGCACAGTTTTTTTTAACATCAAAAAAATATAAAGACAAACATCAGCCATGTCAAAATTACAATACAATCTGTGCAGAATCTGGTCAGGTCTCTACAGTTCTGCTCTCTACATTCTCATGATACGGGGAATCGTATACAATTCACAGAGATCTTGTTCTTGGGAGGTATTAATGAATTTAAGAACACTAATGACTGAAATAGAGCATGTAAAACAGTAAATGTTTTTTAAATGTAATGTTATAAAACTATAAAGCCAAGGCCAACATATCTTTAACCCTCAGAGGGACAAAGAAGACACGTAGCTCTGATTCAGTATCCTTCATCAATTAAGGAAAAGTTGGATTCTGTAAAATCCCATTGGGATTATCATTTGGGGTGTCAGGTCACAATAACTTAGAGCACATTATAATTTTTCCCGTGAAATCTGAAAATTGTCTTGGAGTAAAAATTAATTTGTGTCATTAGTTGACCTAGTATATCCAAATCATTAACAGACATCAACTTGATATTTAACCATTACATCAAATCTTGGCCACATTGGAATGTTAGAAAAAATATCCCTTAAGTATTCAGTCTAAAGATTTTCTTGTGGTCTAAAATTTTGATAGGCACAATTATATAATAGGCCTCGTGTCCTTTGAAGTAAGTTGTTTGCAACATGTGGATTCTATTCTAAACCCAAAAATGTTGTACGTAAATAATTGTCAGGGCTGAGCGGACATATTTTTTCAGAAGATGAGCAAGCTGATGGCAATTTGAAGCCAAGGAACCAAGTACCTGTATTAATCAAGAAATAACAGATTCAGGCCCTGTAATTCATGATCCTGATGTGAAGGATATTGGCCTACAACTGAAAACAAGGCTCCCTAGCATTCTGGAGGACAGGACATAATTTGGAGAAACTAAAGCAAAAGAATAGCTGCTTGCAGAAGGCAACTTGACTGTGAAGTCTGACTCATTGAAATATTTGTTAAGTTTTGCATAAATCTGAGTGGGAATAAAGAAATTTTGGATTCTAAAGGCCACCTGAAATCCTCCGAGGAAGCAGTTAGTGTCATAGCCAGTCTTGAAACCACGTGTTGTACGTATCCTTAAGTATGGATGGTTTTGTTAACTGCAACCAACTCTCCCTTGGGACTTTTCCTTTGTATTTGGAGAGTTGAGTCTGAGTTGTGACTCTCAGTCTGTTTTCAGACAGTAATACTTTTTGACCTCTTAACAAGCATGAAAGACAATCTCCAAATATCTAAGGTCATAATTTGCTCAATAAAGTTTTCATTAATTTTCATTACTCTGCATTTCTAAATGATCTCTTTGCAAAGATAGTAAGAATAGGAAACAGTGATTCTTTATGTTCTCTTTAGTCCAACAAGAGAGATGTTGTCCATAGTTCTTTGGACAATCATTACTGTTAAAACAGAAAAACAACAGCACTAGAGCACAGCCCTGCTCAAAATAGAAACTGGAGAAGCAACTATTGGTTGCTGTCATACTTAACATACATGTTAGGTATTTTCATACATTGAAATATATTTTGCATTCTGAACTCTAAAAATAAATAATAGGTGAAGTAGAATAAAAAGACCTTGACTGACATTGGATTAAAAAGAATACCATAATGAAAGAACAGATTGTTTTGCAAAACAGAGGATATTTTATTTGAGAGGAAAATGAAAATTTTAATTGAGAAAAAGATGAGTGAGTAAGCTGAATTCAACAATGAGAGGACTGATTCTAGTGTCTGGATTGTCAACCAGGATTATATCCAGAGGCCATCTTCCTTAGTAAAATGAGACTAGTACAAACCAACTAGTTTGTTAAAGAAATGAAAAGAAAACTGGGTGCCAAAAAGTGACTAATAGCAGCCCTCAAGCAAGTTGGTTACTCCAGTAGAGAGCAGTCACCTCAGAATTAAACCTTTTGGAAGTCTACATTTTTCTTTGCCGTGTTGCTCAGCAGATCACAGTGCAAAAGGTGCCCAGACCTCTAATTTAGAGAAAAGGCTTCCTAGCTGTGCTTTAATTTAAGTTCCTGAGATTATGTTATCCCCCAGAAATATTGTCCACATTGACAAGACCTGTTAACAGATTTTTTTTCGTTGCACTTCTTTCTTATCTTTATGTCTATGCCAGTAGCAATTATTTAGTATGAAATTCAAAGGTGAATAAATCTTCTCATGCTGCTGGCAAAGTATGTATATGCAGAACCATAGAGCAAATTTAGAGTTTGAGGGTACTGTTCTCTGCTGACTTTTTAAAAAACATTCCTCCAAATTTCAGAGCCAACCTTTGAATTTGAAGGCTTGTGTGGAGACATAACCTACCCTCTGAATAATGGGATTTCAGAGATGTGAATGGCAAGAGCATTTTTTGGTTGGTTGGTTGGTTGGTTGGAGATTGTTGTTGATTTTTTTGTTTGTTTGTTTTTGTTTGTTTGTTTGTTTTGTTATTTTTGGCAAGTGCTTTCTTTTACATTCATCCCCAGTGGAACAACGGAGAACTTTGCCTGTTCAGATGTCGTTAAAGAAGAAATCTCAGCAGTCTCATGAGTCATCTGGAGAGCTGCAATGCAGTTCCATGCCTCTTTATGATTCAGGAGCAGCCAGTCATGCTTTTTCATCCAACAAGATCATCTGTGTATTCATGACGTTCCTTTAATTCTTTTTAATTGTATTGCCTTCTTCAGAGTGATCTTATTGTTTTATTAGATGGTAGGTAGGTAGGTAGGTAGGTAGGTAGGTAGGTAGGTAGGTAGGTAGGTAGATAGATAGATAGATAGATAGATAGATAGATAGATAGATAGATAGATAGATAGATAGTTTTTCTCCACTTTGAGAAAATCATCATCGCACCGAGAAGCAACAGCAGCAGTATTATAAGTCACTTAAGATCATATCCTAGAAAAGGAGATACAGCTGCAGTGAATAAAGTGAATTTACCCATGTACTATAGCTATATTAATGTTATCCTTCTCATCTTTCCTATTACCATCTCCTATCTTATGATTTATCACTTTGTTGTTTGTATTGTATGATGCAAAGACTGAGAACTTATGCACCAGAGACAAACACCTTCTGTGTCCAATCACACTTGCCTAATAAAGAATATTCTCTTGAATATTCTATTCCATTCCATTCAATTCTATTGACAAGTAAGCCCTTCTTAAGGAGGCGTTTTCTACAGAAGGCCTTCACAGGGAAACAAGTAAAATAATAATTACCATTCCTTCTCGGTCAGACCAAAAAAAAAAAAATTAAGAAGTCATATTACTTTTTGAAATGTAAATATTTATCTTTAAAAAGTTGTTAAAATGACGTGGCTGTGGGTGTTGTTCTTCTAAGCGCTTAGTCTAAATTTGTCTTGTCATGATTCTCTCCACGTTTTGGAAATACAATATAGTATGATATAGGTATCATACCCAAGTTAAATAGAAGAGTTAGTTAAGGCGGCTAAAGGCAATTCAAAATGACAGCCAAGCTCAATGTGATTGAACAGAGTAAAAAAGGACAAGCTATCTCTTTACCTGCAGCATCATTTCTGTTGAAATTTGGCTATCAGTAAGCTAGTGGTAGGATTTTTCTTCAACCCAATCTCTTTTTAGCTCTGCAGTTATCTGTTGAGCCATTTATTTGAGAATAGTCTTTAATAAAATCCTGGCATATGAATAATAAGATGAATACTTCCCCTAGGATTTTTTGCCAGTGAACCCTGGAAAATAGTCAGAATGCATTTCGAGCTAAAATCACTTGATATACAGCAAAGTAGTGACATGGAAACAGAGAGATTGTGAGATCAGGGAAGAAAATAAAATTGCAGTGTCCCAACTAAAGAGACTGCTGGAATCTGTTTAAAATGTTTTTTTTTTAATCTATGCTTTAATATATGGGTGGGAAAAAACTTAATACTATCTTGATCTTAGCAGTATTTTCCATCTTACAGTGACTATGATGGAGAAGTCTACAGAACTGGCTAGTTTGCTGCGAAATATAGAACAATATTTCCCTTGTGGTTTTGTTTTTGTTTTGTGTTGTTTCATTCTGTTTAGAAGAACACTTGCCCACAAAAATAGAAGGGCAGAGATCAAATGTTCCCTAGATTTTTGCTTTATTTTTACTGCTGAAACAATGTGACATGTAAATGTTCTAAGAGTAGTAGAGCTATAGTTTTTAGAGTGTTTTAGTTTCTAAACATAACATTACAATTCAATGAAAAATATCACTATTAACGGAACAACAGTAGATACACTTCTGACATACTAAGTAAACACATACTAAGTAAACACATACTAAGTAAACTATTTAGATTACAGATGTTACAGGTCATATATTTCTCATTATTTAAACTATAACTTAAAAATGTTGAACTTCATGAGATACTAGTACTGAATGAAGCTTGAAGGCTTTAAACCTTCAGATGCCATTTTATTGATTTTGACTTGCTATCAACTCTTGCACTCAAATTAAGTGGGAAAGAAATAGCTGATAGGGAAAAATGTAATTCTTCAGAGCTTAGAGTCCAGTGAACTACTTTTCAGGGGCAGTAGAAATCTAGGTTTATTGCTTTCCAAAGCTACCTGTGGAAAAAGGGGGGTGGGGGAGAGAACTGATCAAAAGAGCAGGAAGAAATAGAAGACACCCATGAATTTAAAGACATGGTCTAGACTGTCAGATGTCTTGAATCAATACATAGAGGTCACTGCATGGCAAGCATGAACAGTTTACATAGCAGGAAGTTGATAACTACTGTTCATCTCAGTGATTTGTAACATGAAAAGAAAAAGAGACCCTTGAAATTGAAAGAAACAGGAGGAAATCAGAAGCAAAAGCTGACCCATGATTTAATTGCAGTGTCTTCTGTAAGCAGTTTTTTTGACATTGAGCATGAAAAAAATGAAATACAAATATATCTTGAAAGATTGATTTCTGGACCATAGTAGGTTTAGTGTTTTCAGTCAGGGACACAAAGCTGATTGGAGTTGGGCAGCATACAAACTGAATAAAATAAAATAATCTAATCAAATAACTCTAATCAGTGCTACTGGAAAGTAAAAGTTTTTCCTTTTTTGGAAAAAGGAAAACCTGTTCATTTTGCCATTTTATCCAGTTGAAAATGGAAGAACAAAAATCTATACTACACTAGGCCCGTGATGGTGAACCTATGGTGCATGTGCCACAGGTGGCACGCAGTGCCCTCTCTTTGGGCAAAGGAGCCATCACTCCAGTTCAGCTCCACTGTGCATGCACGTGCACCTCCCGCCGGCCAGCTGGTCACCGGGCCTCTGCCGCTATGCGCAGGGGGCAGGGCACATGCAGGAGGGCCATGCGCGGGGCACGGGCTCGCATGCATGGAAGTGGGGCGCATGTGGGCCATGTGCGCATTTCATTTGGGGAGTTTAGGAGTGCACGCATTTGTGCACTCGGTCCAAAAAAGGTTAGCCATCACTGCACTAGGCATTCCTAAAATCAAAAGGCAAATTTGGAGACAAGGTTGAAATACAGTCTGTATTTGGAGTTACTGTCTCTGGATGTATTACTATATTCACCTTTTCTCCACTTATGGTACATCTTTGTGTTGGTTACCCCCTAACTTTATTGAAAGGTAATTTTATAAATCTTATTATTTTAAACAGACTATTCCATTTATAAAATGAGTAGATTCATTTATATTCATCTAAACTAGTCAGCTTCTTCTATTCAAATCAGTGTCTCTTCTGCCATACAGAACATGCCATATGCCTAAAAAAAACCCAAATTTTTCTTTATTAAACCAATTTGGGCTTCTTTTGCACAAAATGGTATAATCTATTCTTTTTATTTTAAAAGACAAATTCCACTGCATGCTAATACATACAGTGGAGCAAAAAAGTATTTAGTCAGCCACCAATTGTGCAAGTTCTCCCACTTAAAAAGATGAGAGAGGCCTGTAATTGTCATCATAGGTAGACCTAAACTATGAGAAACAAAATGAGAAAACAAATCCAGACAATCACATTGTCTGATTTGGAAAGAATTTATTTGCAAATTATGGTGGAAAATAAGTATTTGGTCAAAATCAAAAGTTTATCTCAATACTTTATTATATATCCTTTGTTGGCAATGACAGAGGTCAAACATTTTTTGTTGGCTCATTCATCCATGCAGATCTCCTCTAAAGCAGTGATGTTTTGGGGCTGTCGCTGGGCAACAAGGACTTTCAACTCCCTCCAAAGGTTTTCTATGGGGTTGAGATCTGGAGACTGGCTGGGCCACTCCAGGACCTTAAAATTCTTCTTACGAAGCCACTCCTTCGTTGCCCGGGTGGTGTGTTTGGGATCATTGTCATGCTGAAAGACCCAGCCGCATTTCATCTTCAATGCCCTTGCTGATGGAAGGAGGTTTGCACTCAAAATCTCATGATACATGGCCCCATTCATTCTTTCCTGTACATGGATCAGTCATCCTGGTCCCTTTGCAGAGAAACAGCCCCAAAGCATGATGTTGCCACCCCCATGCTTCATAGTAGGTATGTTGTTCTTTGGATGCAACTCAGCATTTTCTCTCCTCCAAACATGACGAATTGTGTTTCTACCAAAGAGTTCTACTTTGGTTCCATCTGACCATATGACATTCTCCCAATCCTCTTCTGGATCATCCAAATGCTCTCTAGCAAACTTCAGATGGGCCCGGACATGTACTGGCTTAAGCAGGGGGACACGTCTGGCACTGCAGGATCTGAGTCTCTGGCGACGTACTGTGTTACTGATGGTAGCCTTTGTTACGTTGGTCCCAGCTCTCTGTAAGTCATTCGCTAGGTCCCCCCGTATGGTTCTGGGATTTTTGCTCACCGTTCTTGTGATCATTTTGACCCCGCGGGGTGAGATCTTGCGTGGAGCCCCAGATCGAGGGAGATTATCAGTGGTCTTGTATGTCTTCCATTTTCTAACTATTGCTCCCACAGTTGATTTCTTCACACCAAGCTGCTTACCTACTGCAGATTCAGTCTTCCCAGCCTGGTGCAGGTCTACAATTTTGTTTCTGGTGTCCTTTGACAGCTCTTTGGTCTTCACCATAGTGGAGTTTGGAGTGTGACTGTTTGAGGTTGTGGACAGGTGTCTTTTATACTGATAACAAGTTTGAACAGGTGCCATTAATACAAGGAATGAGTAGAGGACAGAAGAGCCTCTTAAAGAAGAAGTTACAGGTCTGTGAGAGCCAGAAATCTTGCTTGTTTGTAGGTAACCAAATACTTATTTTCTACCATAATTTGCAAATAAATTCTTTCCAAATCAGACAATGTGATTGTCTGGATTTGTTTTCTTATTTTGTGTCTCATAGTTGAGGTCTACCGATGATGACAATTACAGGCCTCTCTCATCTTTTTAAGTGGGAGAACTTGCACAATTGATGGCTGACTAAATACTTTTTTGCCTCACTGTAGATGCTGTTTTAGAGCAGTAAATACATTCTTTCTATTTGTTTTCTTGTTACAACACTGGGTAAACTCTTTAACTTTTGTAAGTTTTTGATTTTTGAATATTCTCATAGATATCAAGTTGGAGTTAAAAGCCAGTAGTTTAATTTTTGAAAGTTTTTTTTTTCAATCAACAACTCTATCAACAAGAATATTTTGTTTGTTTATTGCTTTACCATCTGTATACACCAGCATACGTTAAAACATTTACAGTAGTGAAAACATATATAAGCAGATACATTCATAAAATGAATGAAACCAAGCAATACAGTTAAGCAATACAGTGTGAGAAACACCTGTCGGTTTTAATAGGCTAATGCTACAGACAGGATTTTCATCAATAACAATGAAACACCTAAAAATTGGTTGCATGAAACAGTCATTCCACTATGAGGGAAATACAGAATGACTTTTCTTAAAATTTGAACCCCCAACTTGGCAGATTCAGCCAGGGGCAAATAGCTCTTTTACCCCCTTGCATACCAATTCACGATTTACATGAAGTTCCTTATTTGTATTCATTTTTCTTTCATTAGGAAGTTGCTAGTCTTTCTGACTCTAATGATCAAAGGCTTCATCAAAATATTTTTCAAATAATGCTGTATTAGTGTCGTACACATTGGATACTCTTGTAAGCATATGCCACTAAACCAGTGGTGGGATTCAAATAATTTAACAACCGGTTCTCTGCCCTAATGACCAACAGAGTTGGTGTGGCTCGGTGATCATGTGACTGGGTGGGCTTGGCCAACAACATCACTCATGTCAATGGGCATTTCGCCTTAGTTGTTACAATGTAATAAGGGTTAACCAGAGAGGCAGTTTCTGTAAGCAGGGCAATAAAGATTAGGCTAGAAACAACACCAGAATGTTTTCTTCCTGCCTTCCTTACAGGTTTAGCCCTGTAAAGTGGAAAAAAACAAAATAAGTTTTCTTCCAACAACTGGTTCTCCAAACTGCTTAGAAAGTTACCAACCGGTTCTCCCAAATAGGTGCGAACTGGGTGAATCCCACCACTGCACTAAACAAATTTAGAAATTTGATTATAGGCAGTCCTTGACTTAAGACTATTGGTTGAAGAATCTTTTGAAGTTATGGCAGTGCTGAAAAAATTACATGGATCTTGCACTGACAACCATCAATGTTTCTACGTCATGTGATCACCATCTGACTACTAGGCAATAAGCATTTCTCCCCGCAATCTTAATTCCAACTTTTGATTCATCTAGCTCTGCCTTTTTCATGTTGTGTTCTGCATATAAGTTAAATAGGCAGGGCAACAGTACACAGCCTTGCCAGACTCCTTTCCCAATTTTGAACCAATCAGTGGTTCTGTGACCAGTTCCCACTGTTGCTTTTGACCCGCATATAGGTTTCTCAAGAGACAAATAAGATGGTCTGATACTCCCATCTCTTTAAAAACTTTTTGTTGCGATCCACACAATCAAAGGCTTTAGCATAGTCAATGAAGCAGAAGTAGATGTTTTTCTGGAAGCCCTAGATTTCTCAATGATGCAGCATATGTTGGCAATTTGATCTCTAGTTCCTCTGCCTCTTCGAAATCCTGACTGTACTTCTGGTAGTTCTCAATCCACATACTGCTGGTGCCTAGCTAGTAGGATTTTGAGCATAACTTTACTAGCATGTGATATGTGTGCAATGGTGCGATAGTTTTGCCATTCTTTGGCATTGCTTTCTTTGGAATTGGAATGTAAACTGACCTTTTCCAATCCTGTGGCCACTGTTGAGTTTTCCAGATTTGCTGGCAAATTGAGTGTAGCACTTTTACTGCATCGACTTTTAAGATTTTTAATAGCTGAGCTGGAATACTGTCACCTCCACTAGCTTTGTTGTTGCTCAGATTTCCTAAGGCTCATTTGACTTTACATTCTAGGATGTCTGGCTCAAGGTCAGTGACCACCCCATCTTGATTATCAGGGACATTAAGTTCATTCTTGTATAGTTCTTGTGTGTAATTTTTCCACCTCTTCTTAATCTCTTCTGCCTCTGTTAGATCCCCTCCCATTTTGGTCCTTTATCATGCCCATCTTTGCATGAAATGTTCCCTTCATATCTCCAATTTTCTTGAAGAGATCTCTGGTACTCCCTATTCTATTATTTTCTTCTATTTCTTTGCACTGTTCATTTAAGAAGGCATTCTTATCTCTTCTAGCTATTCTCTGGAATTCTGCATTCAGTTGGGTGTATCTTTCTCTTTATCCCTTGCCTTTCGCTTCCCTTCTTTCCTCAGTTATTTGCAAAGCTTCTTCAGACAGCCATTTTGCTTTCTTGCATTTCTTTTTCTTTGAGATGGTTTTAGTTGCTACCTTGTACAATGTTGTGAACCTCCAGGCACTCTGTCTATCAGATCTAATTCGTTAAATCTATTTGTTACCTCTACTGTATATTCATCGGGGATTTGATTTAGTTCATACCTGAGTGGACTAGTGCTTTTCCCTACTTTCTTCAATTTAAGCCTAAATTTTGCAATGAGAAGCTCAGATCAAGATCAGTCAGCTCCTGATCTTGTTTTTACTGACTGTATAGAACTTCTTCATCTTTGGCTGCAGAGCACATAGTCAATCTGATTTCTGTGTTTGCTATGACCATTGTGTTCTCTTGACAAAATTCTATCAGCCTGTGCCCTGTTTAATTTTGTACTCCAAAGCCAAACTTGCCTGTTATTCCGGTTATTTTTAGCTTCCTACTTTAGCATTCCAATCCCTCATAATGATAAGGACATCATTTTTTGGTGTTAATTCTGTAAGGTGCTGTAGGGCTTCATAGAACCGGTTAATTTCATCCGCTTCAGCACCAGTGATTGTGGCATAGACGTGGACTATTGTGATACTGAATGATTTGTCTTGGATTCGAACTGAGACCATTCTGTCATTTGGGGGATTGTATCGCAGTATTGCTTTTCCTATTCTTTTATTGACTATGAAGGCTACTCCATTTCTTCTGAGGGATTCTTGCCCGCAGTAGTACATCTGATGGTCATCTGAATTAAATTCACCCATTCTTGTCTATTTTAGTTTGCTGATTCCAAAGATGTTGATGTTCAGTCTTGTCATCTCTTGTTTGACCATGTCCAGTTTGCCTTGATTCATGGAACTTACATTCCAGGTTCCTTTAGAGAAAAGATCTTTGCAGTATTGGACTTTCCTTTCACCACCAGATACATCCACATCTGATGTCCTTTCGGCTTTGACCCAGTTGCTTTATTCTTTCTGGTGCTACTAGTACTAGCCCTCTGTTCTTCCCCAATAGCATATTGGATACCTTCCGACCTGAGGGGCTAATTTTCCAGCATCATATCTTTTTTTCCTTTTGGTACTGTCCATGAAGTTTTCATAGCAAAGATATGGAGTGGGTTGCCATTTCCTTCTCCAGAGGATCATGTTTTGTCAGAGCTCTCTGCTATGCCCTGTCCGTCTTGGGTGGCCCTGCATGGCATAGCTCATAGCATCATTGAGCTACACAAGCCCCTTTGCGATGACAATGAAGGGGTCTGTTCTGTAACATGATCACCATTTATAATTTATAATTTTTCATGCACCAAAAAGCAAAACTAATGAGAAAATCCAGATTTGCTTAATAAATGTGGTAGTAAAGGTAATAGAATTGGGTGTGATTCCCATAATGGATGCATCACTTAGCGATGGAATTGTGGAGTCCCAACTTGAGTCCCAATTGTGGTTGTGGGTTGAAAACTACTTGTAAACAGCTTTTCTCCATACAATGCAGCTGCAGATTTTAGAATAAGTTGAAACGCCCTAATTTTAGTGGAGTTTATTACTAATAAATAATACTTAGTAACAATTTAACAAAAGAAATTTATTTCAATAATTTGTATACGGTGGGCAAAAAAGTATTTAGTCAGCCACCAATTGTGCAAGTTCTCCCACTTAAAAAGATGAGACAGGCCTGTAATTGTCATCATAGGTAGACCTCAACTATGAGACACAAAATGAGAAAACAAATCCAGACAATCACATTGTCTGATTTGGAAAAAAATTATTTGCAAATTGTGATGGAAATAAGTATTTAGTCACTTACAAACAAGCAATATTTCTGGCTCTCACAGACCTGTAACTTCTTCTTTAAGAGGCTCCTCTGTCCTCCACTCATTCCTTGTATTAATGGCACCTGTTCAAACTTGTTATCAGTATAAAAGACACCTGTCCACAATCTCAAACAGTCACACTCCAAACTCCACTATGGTGAAGACCAAAGAGCTGTCAAAGGACACCAGAAACAAAATTGTAGACCTGCACCAGGCTGGGAAGACTGAATCTGCAGTAGACAAGGAGCTTAGTGTGAAGTAATCAACTGTGGGAGCAATAATTAGAAAATGGAAGACATACATGACCACTGATAATCTCCCTTGATCTGGGACTCCACACAAGATCTCACCCCGCGGGGTCAAAATGATCACAAGAACGGTGAGCAAAAATCCCAGAACCACACGGGGGAACCTAGCAAATGACCTGCAGAGAGCTGGGACCAATGTAACAAAGGCTACCATCAGTAACACACTACGCCACCAGGGATTCAGATCCTGCAGTGCCAGACATGTCCCCCTGCTTAAGCCAGTATATGTCCGGGCCCATCTGAAGTTTGCTAGAGAGCATTTGGATGATCCAGAAGAGGATTGGGAGAATGTCATATGGTCAGATGAAACCAAAATAGAACTGTTTGGTAGAAACACAATTCGTCATGTTTGGAGGACAGAGAATGCTGAGTTGCATCCAAAGAACAACATACCTACTATGAAGCATGGGGATGGCAACATCATGCTTTGGGGCTGTTTCTCTGCAAAGGGACCAGGATGACTGATCCATGTACAGGAAAGAATGAATGGGGCCATGTATCGTGAGATTTTGAGTGCAAACCTCCTTCCATCAGCAAGGGCATTGAAGATGAAATGCGGCTGGGTCTTTCAGCATGACAATGATCCCAAACACACCACCCGGGCAACGAAGGAGTGGCTTCAAAAGAAGCATTTCAAGGTCCTGGAGTAGCCTAGCCAGTCTCCAGATCTCAACCCTATAGAAAACCTTTGGAGGGAGTTGAAAGTCCATGTTGCCCAGCGACAGCCCCAAAACATCACTGCTCTAGAGGAGATATGCATGGAGGAATGGGCCAACATACCAGCAACAGTGTGTGCCAACCTTGTGAAGGCTTACAGAAAACATTTGACCTCTGTCATTGCCAACAAAGGATACATAACAAAGTATTGAGATGAACTTTTGATATTGACCAAATACTTATTTTCCACCATATTTTGCAAATACATTCTTTCCAAATCAGACAATGTGATTGTCTGGATTTGTTTTCTCATTTTGTCTCTCATAGTTGAGGTCTACTTATGATGACAATTACAAGCCTCTCTCATCTTTTTAAGTGGGAGAACTTGCACAATTGGTGGCTGACTAAATACTTTTTTGCCCCACTGTATACTCTGTAAAAATCTATAAAAAATTAAGGCACTAAATCTGACATCAATACCCAGAGTTATATATCTACTACATTTCGAAAGATCAAAGGCTGCGTACATTTTCTGAGTAACCTATCAACAAAAAAGTGTTATAGCTAATACAGACTCCGATTGAACAGAAAGTATCATTCAGCAAGTCAAAGTGACAATCAGGGTTTTCTTAGATGGCAAAATAAAGGCATCCCAGAATATCTACATTTTACTAGAAACCCAGTATAGTGATATAGTACCCATAGGAACCTGGTTACAAGAATTCTCTGATCAAAGGTAAGAAACTAGGGAATCTATTTTAAGATTTGCCTGTGATGGGTGGGGATAAAAAAATTTAATGCCACAAATAATTCCAGTTACAAAAAAGTCATTTAAAGAGCAGCTAAAGTTTTAACTATCTCCTAATAGGATATCAAATTTATATTTTTTAATATGTTTTTAATTGTACACTGCCCAGAATCACTCTGTGAGATGGAGTTTCTAAATTTCATACATAAATAATAAATAAACAAATTTAGTATCTAAAATCAAAGAATACGGCAATCTAAATAATTTGCCATTCTGTCATCCCCTTATAAAAATTGTACTCATCATCATAAACAACAAGTGAGAAAATGAAACAATATGTTTACTATATAGTCTAGGTAATAAGTTAAAGGATGAAACTAATTTTATCTTACTAACAAAGGATATTATCTTTTCCTTTTTTTTTCTACTTATTTTTCTTCTCTCTTTTGTCATATTTAATTTATATTAGTCATATAAAGAAAAGGTTTTTTTTTTTGAATGACCACTACTTATCTTTTTTCCATCCTTTAGGTTTTATAGTTTCCATCCTTTAGGTTTTATTAGGCTTTTGTAGTTCACTGTTTTTAAAAAAATCCTTATAAATAGCATGCAGCAACATTGTCTAATTATACATATGCTTTTTATATAGTGTTTGTCTCAAATGTATTTCAAAAGAAAATATTGTTAGTTGAGCACATATTCTACAGGTGGTTTATTTGATCAATAGGCCCCAATTATAAAATAAGGATTAACTGGAAATTTCTTCACAATAATGACACCATGTGTTTCCTTGATGTCTCCTGCTTCTAGGATTGTACTTAATCCATCTTTCTCATGCCCAAGTTTAAGCGTTGAGGATTACATCCAAAGCAATTGTTGATCCAGATTTTCAAGACTTGGAAAAGAGAATGGCGCTGTTTCTCCTACGTTTATCCTTTATCCAAATTTCAGGATGAGGCAAATGAGGTAATCATTTGCCTCATCCTGAAATTTGTTGCTGCTTTGTTTATGAATGGTATTCTGTGGTCAAGAGGAGATCTCACTAATTGTGTGTGAGATACAATGTTAATTAAAGTTTGCTAGATCATGATATACACCTTAGGTATACTCCCTAGAGAACAGATCTCTGCCTCTACAGCTACAGCTATTTCCCATGACAGCTATATCTTGGTAGCTGGCAAGCAAAAATCAGTCAAAGATTTAAGTACTGTTTTTGTACTTAAAGTAAGTACTTATTTACTGGGTAAGTAAATAAGTGAAGAGGGCCTTCAGCATGGTATCTCTTGTTCTCTTTGTGACTTTTGGGCTTGATTTTATTTGCCTGGTTTGTCATTTCTATACAACTGCTGCTTCACAATAATTTGTTCAGAGAAGCGAAATGGTGAAGAATCTCTCTGTATCTATTGTCTTTGTTTACAATTTCATTGATTTTATTTATTTATTTGTTTAGATTTGTATACCGCCCTTCTCCTTGCGGACTCAGGGCGGTGAACAGCCAAATAAAAATAGTACACAAAAGTTAAACAATTTCTTTAAAAAAGCATATAACTTTGGCTAAAATTTAAATTTGGCTAAAACTTAAAATTGATTTAAGCACCAATGTCTAATCTGTGTGTTTCAAGAGGGAGTAGATATGCTCTACGATTTAAAGACAGATTCCAGATTTAATATAAGAATTCGAACATGAATTTCCAATTGTCCATTAAATAGGACAGTGCGTAATCATGTCAATGTGATATTGGTGGGATGATGTCATCATGCAAAAGATGCAAATCACATCATTTGCATAAGGACACCAATTTAAATAAGGCTCAAGCCCACAGGAATGGCTACCCAAGCTTCTCTGCAAGATGTTTGCTTACAGGAATATTGTTGCTTGGTTGGATTATTTGGTCAAATCCCAGCCTTGGAAAGAAGATATTAAAGAAAGGCACAAGCTGAAGGGAAAGAGATCCTTTTCCTTAATATCTGCTCTCAAGTCTATTTGTGCTCCAGCTTTTTTTGATATAGCTATAGGTCATAACAATGAGCTAAAGGTCATAAATGAGCCTCCATTTTCTAAGAATTTGATAGTTGATTACCAACAGTTCCAGCATCAAAGGTGTTTAAGGTATGTTATTTAGCATATCAAATTATTAGGACAAACTAGTAACTGTTACCAAAAAAGAATGGGGGAAGGCAGCTTATTTGTAAGTTGGCCTACATTATTTAATGTTTGTTTATCCTTTCTAAGATCAGACTCTCACGGAACCTGTTATCCTGCTACTCCAACACTAGCAAGGCTGAAAGTTCTTTGCTGATGTAGCACCTTCCTTTTACCTTATACATCCTTGGGCTTCCAACCAATTATGAGCTGGTTGAACAGTTCCATGATTCTGACTTTCCAAAGGATCTCACCATTAAAAAAGACGAGAGTTAGCGGCTCAGAGAAGCTGGGTGGCATGCAATTAGCCATGGAGTAGTAATTGAGGACAGCACTGTTGATATGTATAATGAAATCAGTATGACATAAATCACAGTGGAATTTGGCCTGTAGGATGTGAATTCAATTGCGTTGACATTTCTATGTACTTTGCTTTTTCAAAAAATCTTATTTTCATTTTGATCTGTTTTCTTCCAATTTTAAATCAACACAAACAACATTACTGATCCCCACAATCATACATATATAATGTAATATATTTCTTTCATCCATTTTTTGCAAATACTTTAAAAAATGAATTAAGATAAATTCTTGATGCTAAGTTACTCTGCAACCCAGCATGCCCTTTTCCAACATTCATCTAGATCATTTGCCAAATATGAGTAATGGCCAGTATATTTTATTAAAAAATAAAAAGACTCTAAGCTACAAAAGCATACTTTTCCCTGAAAATTTGCATTTCATCCTCTTCTGGATAAAATATGCAAGAACTAACATAAATGGAATACTGACTTTTTTTTCCCCATGAATTGGGTCTTTGATGTTCAAGAGAAGCCTGTTGTTAAAGAACATCCCTAGAAGGCTGTAGAAACTGTTTCTCTTTATGACAAATGTAAAATAGTTAGTTGAATATGTTGGTGTCATTAGTTTGTGAATCGCATCCTTAAAAATAACTGTGGAGAAGTCAAATCGGTTTAAAAGAAGATAACGAAATGGTTTAAGCTACTTAGGTTGAATGCCAATTATATTTTAATATTCAACGGAGCATATTTTACTAAGAAAAAAGGCAGCGTTGGCGCATGCATAACTCATTGGCAGCGTCGGCCAGCTGTGCCACTCTTCTCTTCGAATCACTTTGTGCATTTTAGTAGCATGGTAATTTAGTAGAGAACTACCTGAGTGATGGCATTTTCAATGAGCAGGTAATCTACAGAGAATTTTTATATGGTTATGAGTTCTGCACTTCAGCCTGGCAACACAAAAATACATCAAGACCAATTACGGTATCAACTTTCAGCGTGATACCCTTGCCACGCAAGTGCATGTATTTCTGCCCCAGGCATTTCAAATTGCATCTAATTTGAAATCTTTGGGGTTTTAATTAAATTTTAGAATATATGGAATTCTTCATTAGTACCTGCTCTGAATAGCAGATTATACTTCTCAGTTTCTCGTTAAAGAAGTAGGCTGTGGTAAATAGGATGTTCAAGAACTGATCATTTGTGGTGCCTGAATATTGGGAACAGAAAATAGTGAGATGCAAAATAATATCAAAAGATTATTAGTCCAGTGAGGGAATCTTGATTTGTATTTTAATGGAATTTTACATTTCTCTTAATGATTTGCAAATTATCCCCTGATTATAAGATACATTAAGGTTTTCATTTTAATGGTGAAACAACCATTAGCAAAAAAAATTTAAGAACTGCCTTTCAGAGTGTTTCCCTCCAGCAGATAAATATTGAAACCATTAACACCTTTTGAAGTAATACAGCAGTTTAAACCTTTACAGGAATGATTCTAGCCTTTTATATGCATGGCCATTTTGCTTCAAGTCCACAATTGTCTTTACATGGGTGAACAATAAATGAAACTGAACCTATCATTACTTTCAAATAACTAAGGAAGATAAACACCTCTTTAAATCATTAATATTACATATGCTTCAATAAACACTTTAGACCTAGTACTCACATACATTCTAATGAGGGTTTAATTTTTAATAGGGTACAATTTATAGTCCATGAAAGATCTGTGATTATTTATTGAAGAAAAGTTAAGTCAGATAAAGATACCATTTTGTCCTGAGGTCGCAGAAATAATTTGATATGTACAGTAAATTAGTAACCTGCAGTTTTTTCTATGATTTCTCATACAGTTGAAAAAAACAGAAAATTTCAAAATATTATTCCTGGTTAGAGTGTTACACAGTTTCATTAAAACTCATTGGCAATCTTGTTGGACAGAATGTATGAATTTTCTGTCTTACTACATTTCAACTAAATCCCAAGGGAAGAAATTATAAGGGAATTCCTTCCATTGCTTTTGTTTTGTTTTGTTTTTGTTTTTCAGTGACACTGCAACTGTCCCTATTAAAGACCAAAAAAATGGCTCTTTTTCTTGCAGGAACCCATAGAAACATCTATCCAGTTTCTTTTCCAACAAATTTAGTGGAAAAATTATAAGCTTTTTGCAACTATCACTGGCATTACTTAATGCTGCTTTTTTTTTTCTTCCTTTGTTGTATTTTTGCTTACCTTTTGAAAAACCAAAGAATTGTACTGATTGGCAAAGTAGTTCTATTAAACTTTAGGAGCTCAGTATTAAGTAATAATGCAATACTTTCTAAAGTACTTTAGAAGTAGAAAAAAAGCATCCACAGCTTTTCAAAATTACCCTATTTGGGGATTCTACAATGAACATATAGCCATTCTCCTTTTCCAAATATTAGAAACAGCCCCAGCATCGAAGCTATTTAAAAGAATGTTATTTAGCATACCAGTTATTTTAGTTAAACAATAACTGTTACAGAACAAGGATGGGGAAAGGCAGTTCATTTGCATGTTGGCCTACATTCTATTAGCATTGCCTTGAAACGGTCTCCTGATTGTGTTTCTGTTTGTTTTTATTTTTATAATTCATTCAAATTGAATGAAAATAAATCTATCTCAGGAAGAAGAGAGTTTAGGTGAAGCTCCCAAGTGTGAGGTCCATTCACTTATTAGCTGTCCCAGGTTTCTGAGGTTCATTTCTTCAATAGTTTGTGGTCCAGCTTCAAACATATTGATTTTAATATGTACAAGTTAAGGTTAGACATGCAATCTGTTTTTTTTTTAAAAAACCCTCAATATCTTTACCAAGAAAGTCATGTTTTTGGACTATACTAGTCTGCGACTTTTCCCGATCTTCAAAACTCTTCCTTGAGCAAAGTTTACAATCAAACCTGATGAAAGAATGACATTTGGTTGACCTTAAAAGGGTAATGCCTTAACACTTGTCTTGAAATTGGTTACTAAATCGGCAGTGAAAAAGTGATTTAGATTATTTTTTCTCCTCTAGCTTGCTTGTTCATTCTTTTTAAAATAATTAATAAATAAGAAAAATACATACTTAAAACTAAAGGGAATAAATGGTGAACATGTGAGGTTTCAATTGATTCAGAAGATATTTATTCAGATTCTCTTTATATTAGGAACAGAAAAATTCTAGGCTATTCTGGCAGAGGAATAAGCAACAGTGTTGTTTGATTAATTATTTTCTTGCAATTAAAAATAAATAAATGGATATAGTTAAGACTTCATCTTGACCCTTGAACAAATTGTCCAGATAACTGTGTCTCTTTGGACAAAATTCTATAGTTTGTTTTTTGTAAGTTTGATTTCAGTACAGGAGTCTATTTGAACTCCTGTGTACATTGACAGTTTACTGAGGGTAAAATTATATAGGACCATTGAGATTACTCTGGAATTTAGCATACAGATTTAGCAATGCCCATTTTTTTTTATGACTTTGCATTTGGAAGTGGCTCAAAGTTGACTGACTTGCCAAGTAGTAAAAGAATTGTTTGCTCCTGAACTGGATTTTGTATGGTGTGTCAGGCCTGGACTGGATTTCTACTGCTGAATTATAAATTCTAAAATGTGGGCTTATAAAAATGCTGGCATTCTCATTGGAAGTGATAGAGGTTACAAGTGATTAGTTTTCAACTTTGATGTAAAACTTTGTTGCAGAGGCATGGTAATTTAATTTTTTAAAAATAGTCACATGCAAAATTAAAATCTTTTAAGTATGTGTTAGCTTATCTGATGCCATTTCCTCCTTGAGACTGAGAGTGAAGCAGTGAGCCCCTGAAAATCTTAATATCTTGTCTGTATCTTACAGTATCTGCCATGAATTATCCCATCCCAGATTATTCAATCAGAGCATTAATATTTCTATAATAGTAGCTGTGCGTGTACACACAATTATTTCTCTTGTCAGAAGTCAGAACCCATGAGACAGGTTGAGAACACATGGGT
>JAUDYJ010000005.1:64895204-64992704 GCA_030761175.1 Masticophis lateralis
TGCAGCATCCATTGCCAAGCAGATTTATCTACAATGTTAGAAGCAGCAGGAACACAGTCAGAGCTAGAGTTAAGGAGGCAAGTAAACTTGCCAAGGGGAAGAGGAATAAAAGAAAATAATGCAAAAGAAAATAGGTTATGGAAGTGTCATATAATTTCCATCTCTATCTTAGCATATGACAGGGGGAAAAATGTGTTCTGGTGGATGGAGGAGCTTGAAAGAAATTGTCATTTGATGTTTTATTTTATTTATTCCCACCTGAGTCATGATGCCAGGATTTTTTATTAGACTACATATCTGTAATTGAAATATCCTCAGCATCCTCTTGATTCTGAACATTTGTCCGCTGTCTAGTATTGGAGATCTTTTTTTTTTTTAAACAGCCATTTATGTAGAAATACTATCCGTGTTTGCAAAACTAATCTGGAAAAAATCTGTGAGAGAATGACCGGCCCTTCACAGTCCCTAGCATTGGTCCATGGAATAAGGGAAGCAGGTGTCCCAATGATCATGACTGTTACTACTGTACTGAAGAAATATTAACCATTAGGTAACTGTAATGAATTCATACATAAATAGAGCCCTTCTTGGTCATAAAATAGTACATGAAAATCTGGACATTTGGCAGATTATGACTCTATAGACTCTACACACTTTGAAGGTGTTTCATATATTACAAACATATTGTGCTGTATTGTCTATTCAAAATACGGTACTGGCACTATTTTTGAAAATAAAGGGTAATAGTGTATTGGCAAAAGAGAGATACACCCGAGATTTAGTTTTAATAGCTATAAAGATTGTTGTGTTTGCCAGTTTTTGCCAAATTTGCCAGTTTTAGTGGTAGCAGGATTTCTGTGGGCTGATTATGGTCACGGTTTAGTCATCAGTATAGTATATTGAGTATTCAAGGTCCTAAACTAGTTTCTCCTAGTTTGGTAGTCGTTAAATAAGGTTGGAGTGATAACTTTCAGATTTTTCAGCAGTACATCTGGAAAGTACCATATTGAGGTTGATTACATGTTCACTCGCATGTAATACAATGATGTGTTAGAAGATCTGTGAAATGAGGATGTCCGTTGAACCATCAACTTTCTGCTTTGTGAAATCTAATGTATGAGATGGAAAGTGGTCATATTGTCCACTTCCATTTTGCTTACCAGAATGAAGACATCATCATGTTAAAGCCTCTTCTGTCATATAATCTCCAATCATAAAGCTGTTTTTGGAGTTACAGCAAGCCTTTGGGTTAGCCATTTGTCCTAGCCGTAGTAACTTTATTGTGGAGTAGAAGGTGTGTTTGGAAGAATATTGTACTTTTCTTGATTTAACCTGACTGTTTTTTTATATATTCTTTATGTGTTCTTTATGATGAAGAATGCAGTTTCAGAAGCAGCTAATTCTGTATGCTGCAAAGAGAATCTCTGTACAACTTGCTCTGATTTCTTAATCTACTAGCCTATTCTCTCATTAGACTTCGAAAGAATGTGTCAGGTGGTATGTGCATCCCTCCCTTTTTCTAGAAGATTTGGAAAAGTAAACAAGAAGGAGTTTTCCTTTCCAGAGGACTACACAGTTTATAATGCCACATTACTATAGACTGAGTTATTATAAACAGGTTTTCATTTGTGTATCCACATAGAATATACTATACTGTAAAAAAATAGATAGTTGGATCGATGGACAAATTTCCTAGTGTCTACATTAATTTTCTCATGTTAAGATAGGTAAAGGTAAAGATTCCCCTTGCACATATGTGCTAGTCGTTTCCGACTCTAGGGGACAGTGCTCATCTCCGTTTCTAAGCCGAAGAGCCAGTGCTGTCCAAAGACGCATCTATGGTCATGTGGCCGGCATGACCAAAGACGCACAGAAAACTGTTATCTTCCCACCAAAAGTGGTTACTGTTTTTCTGCTTGCATTTTCTACATGCTTTCAAACTGCTAGGTTGGCAGAAGCTGGGACAAGTAACGGGAACTCACCCCGTTACACAGCACTAGGAATTCGAACTGCTGAACTGCAGACCTTTCGATCGACAAGCTCAGCGTCCTAGCCACTGAGCCACTTCATCCCCATGTTAAGATACCAAAGTCCAAAATCCTCCCTAAACTAGTCCACTAAAAACCATTGTCATATATACTGGGCCAGACAAACTTTACAGAATTCCTAAATACAATTTAGTGATGGTGATGATAATGCTGCATCTATCCTTCTGCCATTTGGCTCAATGGAACCTGCATAGCTGTGATTTGGCTCAAAGGAACCTGCATAGCATCTCGGAAAGCATCTTGGATGCCAAGGAATCCATTTCTTTAAGTCTGAGAATAAACAAAGCAACATGGCATTCTCCAGATCTACTCTGTGTGGGGCTATCCTTTCAGCTACAAACATAATAGTGTAATGGCTGCCAAGTGACTGTCTTTTATTTGCTTGATGACTTGTTAATGCTCCAGGATGATCAATTGATATTTCTGTCAGAGGCAGGAAAATGACTAGGGATGTTTCCTTAACAGGCAATTTATCTGCAGGGTGGGTTCCGAGACCCAGTGTTCTGCCTGGAGGGAATGTGGGAAAAGGGAAAAAAACAGTTTGCCGCTTTCAGAGACATAACCATTTTAGTCTTATTATAGCAAAAAAAAAAAAAAAAAATTTGTTGCAGCAACAGCAATTAAGGTGACTATTATTTGTCTTTTGCAGTGAAAAAAAAAAGGTGAACATTAACCACTTTATATAAGCTTTTGTGGAATACTTTGAATGCAAACAGGGCCACGCTAAGCCAGGATAATACACACCTTTGGTTTCAAGGTGAGGTGAAATTTCTGAACATTAAAATTAGAGAAAAGTGATAAGTAGAAGATCTGTAGATGGCGACAATTACTCTTATGATAACTGTCATTCACAAAATAGTTGCTGGAGTGACACCCACATTTTAATGATGAGCTGATTAACAGACACATTTTGATTTTAAAAGTGTATAAGCTGTAGCTTGTATGATGTACTGAGAAACAGAGAGGATGAATTAGCTACTTGCATCGTTCCGTAAACTGTCCCATAGATCCAGCTGACTTCAGATTCTGTCAAAGATAACTACTGTTTAAACATAATGTTCCAAAAAGGAAAATAGCCCCATCCCCTAAGGAATATTATAATTACTTTGATATCACCATTTTATCTTTGCTAAAACATGGCTAAGAGTGGATATGAACTTGCATCTCTCTGGTAGCTCAATACTCTAAACAATGAAAATATCCCAGCGTAGCTATAATGGATGAAACAGAGCCACACATCAATCATTTGGTAGGATTGAAGAAAATAGATGATTATTTCTTTCAGCTTTATGTATTTACTGGGTCACTTATTTTGAATTATTTATAATTAATCTTTGTACCTCATTAGATCACTTCTTATTCTTATTAAAGAAGAGAGCTGCGTTTTCAGGCTTAGAATACTAGAAGGTGTTGTAAGTGACAAGTGTGAGTGTCAAGACATAATTTTTTCAATGTATTTATCAACATCCAAAGCTTGAGGTCACATGGAGAACTGATAACGGTTCATCTCTTTTGGAATAGATTATATTTATAGTCGCAAGCAGAAAGTTTAGTAATAAAACCATTTGACATAATATTGAGCTGCTTGCTTTAAGCTAATTAATGCATTTGCTGCCTACAAGGTAAAATTAATGTTTCAGATATCACTTATAAAATTATCTGCATACAACTGAAACTTATAATATTATTTTGAGCTGTCATGCAAATGAGAAAGAAATGATCGGCATGTGGATCTGATTCAACTATTTCACGTGAACTACAGAACTACTAGTTCAACTACAGTGAACTAGTCCTCGGGTTAGTTTAGTTTAGTTTAATTTATTCAAATTTGTATACCACCCTACTACCCGAAGGAACTCAGGGCGGTAAACAGCCAATTAAAATACAATATCATACAAAAGTTAAAAATTTAAAATAAATTAAATAATTAGACTGAAGCAAATTAAAATCCAATTATGAAAGACATTTAAAAACCCAGTATAACACCCATTATAAAGGGAGGTTTAAGCCAGGCCAGCCTGATGAAATAGGAATGTTTTTAGGGCGCGGCAGAAGGTACATAGGTCCTATATCCTCCTTATCTCAGGGGGGAGCTCGTTCCAGATGGCCGGTGCCCCCACAGAGAAGGCTCTCCCCCTGGGGGCCGCCAGTCGACACTGTTTGGCTGATGGCACCCTGAGGAGCCCCTCTCTGTGGGAACGGACTGGTCGGTGAGAGGCTATTAGTGGCAGAAGGCGGTCCCGAAGATACCCTGGTCCTAAGCCATGGAGCGCTTTGAAGATAGTAACCAGAACCTTGAAGTGCACCCAGAAGACCACTGGGAGCCAGTGCAGCTCGCGCAGGAGTGGAGTCACATGGGAGCGCCACGTCGCTCCCATCACCACCCATGCGGCCGCATTCTGGACCAGTTGGAGCCTCCGGGTGTTCCTCAAGGGGAGCCCCATGTAGAGAGCATTACAGTAGTCCAGGCGTGAGGTGACGAGGGCATGAGTGACCATGTGTAACAAATCCCGATCCAGAAAGGGACACAACTGGAGAATCAGACGAACCTGATAAAAACTCCTCCGGGTTACAACCACAATTGAGCCAAAAAATTATGTTACTAAGTAAAACATTTATTAAGTGAATTTGCCCCATTTTACAACTTTTCTTGCCACAATTGTTAAGTGAATCATTGCATTTGTTAAGTTAGTAACCTGGTTATTCAGTGAATCTGAATTCCCCATTGATTTTTCTTGTCAGAAGATCACAAAAGGAGACCCCATAATCCCGGGACACTGCAACTATCATAAGTATGAACCACTTGCCAAGCATCTGAATTTTAATCATGTGACATGGGGATGCTGCAATTGTTGTAATTGTGAAAAACGTCCCTTTTTTCAGTGCTGTTGTAACTTTGAACGGTCACTAAACAAGTTGTTTTTAGTTGAAGACTACTTGTATGTATTTGACAACTACAGGCAGTCATCAACTTACAACCACAATTGTGCCCAAAACTTCTGTTGCTAAGCAAGACATTCATTAAGTGAGCTTTGTCCTGTTTTACATCCATTCTTGTCACAGTTGTTAAGGGAATCACCACACAGTTGTTAAATTAATTGTTAAGTTAGTAACACGGTTGTTAAGTGAATTTGGCTTCCCCATTGACTTTGCTTGTCGGAAAGCCACAAAAGATAATCACATGACACTGTAACCATTATAAATATGAATCAGTTGCCAAGTCTGAATTTAGATCACAGGATGCTGCAGCAGTTGTAAGTGTGAAGAACTATCATAAGTCACTTTTTTCAGTGCTCTTGTAACTACAACAAACTGTTGTAAGTTGAGGACTACCTTACTTGTCTAAAGAAATTATGACGTGTAGTCTTGTATATCATAGTCAAAACTGGCCATTCTTTTATATAGTAAGTTTCTCACTTTTCTTTATAATAATTTTAGAAAATGCTATTTCTTCCAGCAATTCTATGTTACAATGTTGTAACATAGTTACAATATTTAATTAATATTAAATATTGTAACATAGTACAATATTTACATACTATTTAGTTTTTGTGTGTGTCTTGTGCTAGGATTTGGGGAGCAGGGGGTGTTAAGCAGAAAAACTGAATAAGACATGATGGAGAACGAAAAAAAGATTTGGATCTCATTCGCAATTTTCTGCATGTGCAGTCAGAAATAAGCCTAGCTGAGTTTCTACCAAGTAAGCATGTTTTTAAATATTGCCTCAAGTCATTAGTAAGACATCATTTATGAAAATATCTTTTTTTAAAAAAAACTACTTTATTTTGTTGAATGACAATTACAAAACAGTTAAAACAGAGATCAGAGGGCTACAATTGTGCAATAAAGCAATACCGGTACCAAAAAGCCCTCCGAGGGCCTTGAAGGCTCACTCTCCCATCTTTTTAACTTTAATTATTTTACTCGTGTTTTAACTCCTATTGGACTATAATATGTATATGGTTTTTATGTTTTAAATGAACACCGCCCAGAGCCGCTCTGTGAGTGAGATGGGTAGTTTCCAAATTCGATCTATAAAACAAATAAATAAATAGAAACATAAAGTTAAAGCTCTGAAAATATAAGAAAAGTTCACTTCATGCCCAAAAGACATTAGAGTGGTGGCCTTACTCCAAGCTGGGATGAACTATAGTACCGAAAAGTTTCTTTGCCTTTTAGTTCTCTATTGTATGTCACAAAACAATTTAATCCTGGAAGAATTATTGCTTGGATACCTGAACATAGGAGTCTAATACCAATCTTTAAAGCTTGTAAAAATGTTCAGAATAAGATACATTAGAGTTAGTAACAGAGTCAAATTTTGCTCCCGTTGAAGTTCTCTACAGAAACTACTGTTCCAGCAAGGCAGGCTCTTATTATGGAATGGCAACTGCTTATTAACTCTACATGAGCTCCCACTGTTCTGTTTTCAGAATTTCCCAACACAGCATGTTCCACATATTAAACCTGCTTAAAATAGATCAGGCTTGCATTTAGCTCTTCCTTGAGTATATTCTCTCTTTGTGATCTTTCTGTTTTTGTTTTTTGTTTTAATCTTGGAGTAGCACTGTATACAAGGAAATAGTAATAGTGTCAAGTATTTGTGACATGCGCTCTCTAAGCCTTTGATCTATTTGGTTGCCTCTCTCGAAAATGTTCAGGCTTCAGCCTATCCCTTTCTGAAAATGAAGTGAATGGTGAGAAATATGCATATTGTTCCCATATATTGTTTCTGTGTAAAGAAAAAAAATCCTTTTTTTTTAATGATTGTTCATTCAGTGTGATTGAAAAGACAATGTTTTCAAATAAACATGAGAGGACAAAAATATAGGTGCAATTGTCAGTAGTGAAATATAGGACAGGTTTTTATATTTGCTTTTGATGTGGAATACCTGAGGTACAAATTCTTTTCATTGTAAAATCATTACTCTGGCTTTCTACAGCCTCTGTGTTTTCTAACATTCCAATGAAATTTAAGCAAAGGCATACTTTTAATATACATAAAAGGGGATTGTCTCTCCTAGATGTGATTCTTACTGGGAAATTGTAGTTAAAGATGGAAAAGCAGTGGGAACTACTTTTACCAGAAAAAAATACTGAGTTTTGTGATAACACAGTTAGGAAAACTAGAGAAAAGTGGTTAGAATGCAGTATTGCAGGCTAATTTTGCTGACTGACAGCAGTTCGATTCTCACCAGCTCAACCTTCCATCAGCCTTCTATCCTTCCGAGGTCAGTAAAATGAGGACCCAGATTGTTGGGGGAAAAAATGCTAACTCCGTTATTCTCTTAAAGAGGTCTGTAAAGCACTATGAAGTGGTATATAAATCTAAGTGCTATAAGTATTGTATTCCTGAATTTGTTAGGGGGTTGAATTGCATCATCTCAAAGGTCCTTTTCAGTCCTTACATTCTAAGAGTCTGATCAGAAGGTGAATCATCATACAGTGATCCTTTAGATATTTATGTATTGGCAATATACCATTCTTGCAGTTCTGCCATTTATAAAAATTGGTGGCTAGATTTCAACCTAAGACTAGGCTATACCATAAATGTACCCACAGTATTATATTGCTGAGTGCTCAGTTTTTTGAAATCGTTTTCCTAAAAGTCCCAAACATGATGTTTTCATTTTTTGTTGTTTCTAACATCAATATACAGGAGTATAATGAAAATATTAATTCGGACTATCTCCCATAAATTTCCCAGCCTTGTTTCTTCTCAGCCAGCATGAACATAACTGAGAATTATAGAAATTACAGATTTGGCATTCTGTAAATTAGCCCGTTTCAATTACTTTGGTTCAGTGATTGTTGGCTATATTTTCCGATTTTGCCCAATTGAAAGAGTTTTAGTAGTACATGAATTACTGGTTATTTAGTTCTATTACAAAAACTTTCCACCTGAGACTATTATTTTTAAGATAACAGCTATTATAAAGTGTCAGTAGTGGGTTTCAAATCCCGTCACTACCAGTTTGTTCATGGGTGTGCACATGACTTCTGCACATGCACAGAGATATCCAGGCGAGTGGGCGGAGCCTCCTGCTGCCACCACTACCAGTTCACCCGGTAATAAGCCCCCCCCTCCCGTATAGTGTGCTACTTTAGTGTCCAGTTAACTTTGCTATATAGGAAGAAACATCATTGTTTAAGAAGACTGCAAAGGCCAAGTAAGAGAGAAGACAGTAAGAAGGATGCCAAGATCTTAGGCTTATATACTGTATACAAAGACTAGAAAGATTAAGTCAGAGAGCAGACTGATAAATCAATTTCTAAAATAAACCATCAAAATTCATCCTGTAAAAACAGCAGACATAGTCCATAGCTAAGTCAGCGAAGAACTGTAGAATGGAATTGGAGAAATCCATTTGAACTATAAAGAGTTGGATTTTAAATAGGCTTTTCTTGTTTTTAGAAAAAAAAAATTACAGTCAACAAAATCTTACTGCCTGAGGAAACTCTCCTAGCAATCAGCTCGTAACACAACTCTGTGTGCTAATGAACCCAAAGCTGTTAATATGGTTTCTTCAGTTAAATTGATTCATGAATTTTGAAGAGAACATTATCTAATGAATTTTCTTTGAATAGAAAGCAATTAAAAGGACAAATCAGTCTGATTAACCCCAAAATCACCCTAGCGCCACAAATGGTGTACAGTTTGAAATTATATCATAAAAGAACTAGAGCAGATTTGCTATCTCTCTGCCCTTTTTAATCCATGTAAATTAATGAACAACAAAGTTAATTTCTTTGATGACCCTTTCCTAGTATCACCTGGATTATGCTGATATTTAATTTGCTTAACGTTATCATAAAGGCTAAATGGATATTTTTTCACCGGTAAGTATTATGCTATTCATTTAATAAGTTGTTATTATTTAAAACTAATAAATATATGTGGATTTATTTAACAACAAAGAATGCTTTTCTGGAATAAATATAATGTAACTAATTTTTTAATTTAATTACCAGCACATTAAAGGTTTTTTTTTTTCCTGCCCCAAAAATTTCATTTGAAGTTTTCAGGGGAAAATATTGCTATCATTCAGCCTGAGTTTTTCCCTGCCTATCTCCTTAATTTACAAAAAAATCCTTGATCTACAACCACAATTGGTTGTAGTGGAATTTCGCTCAGTGATAAAGTCATTAAGCAAATCATCACATGACCAGATCAAATTTTACTATAGTTGTTAAATGAATCACATGATTGTTAAGTTAATTGCATGGTCATTAAGCTTCCTCCTTTGACTTTGTTTATCAGCAGCCAGCTGACAAGTTTGCAAATTGTGGCCATGTGACTGCAAGACATTGCAACCATTGGTAATGCAAGCTGATTGCCAAGTGCTCAAATTGAAATCACTTGACCATGGGGATGGTACAGCAGTCATAGCTTTGAGGATAGGTCATAATTTTTTTTCAGCACCATTTTAAATTCGAACGGTTGTTAAACAAATTGTTGTGGACTCTGAGTAGAAAATTAAGAAATCTGGGTCAGCAAATGAGAAGAAGATAGGAATATATTATGGAACAGCAATATATTATGGTTTATTGAATATTTAAAATCCTCAATCTACTCCATAGAATGCTTTTCTAGGTGCCAAAGCATGGATAGCCACAATTCTTGCTTAGCAGGTACTATTCCAACAAGCTTTGAGTCCATTGCTTTGTTTGAGTGATCACCATAAAGGAATGTTATATTGTAAATAGCTGTTTGCTTGTTTGTTTGTTTGTTTTAATTGTATTCTATTTCAAACCATGTAACACTGTCCAGAGCTCAAATGGATTTCTACACGCTACAAAAAGCATTAAATAAATAAATATTCCTCCTTTGCTGAGAAGATCAGTAAGTAGATTACGGTATTCCTTCATTTGGGAATCCAGCGTCCCTTCTATGATAACCTTCCAAAAGATGGTGAAAATGCAGCTCTTCTGGAGAGTGTTTGGGGATTAATAGGTTGTTGCAATTTGTGATTCTCTCCTGTCTGACTGCGGTTGTTTTAATTCTCTAGACTATGTTTTACAGTTGCAAGCTTCCAGGAATATACAATGACCTACAAATCTATTAAATAAATAATTCTGGGCAGAAATAATCATAGAAGTCTTTTCTCTGCAGCATACTCACTTGGAGACTTAAAATATTCAGCAGCTGAATAAGAAAACCCTCCAAAGAAAGCCAATCTTACACAACTCCTGTTAATATCTAAAATTTTCCCCCCTCTGTCTCCTATGGAAAGAAACAGGTGCAGACCAGTTTGTAGAGTTCTAAGCTATGGTAACACAATACAGGCAGCCTTCGACTTGTAACACTAGTAACTTCTCAAAGTTATAACAGCCTTGAAAAAGTGACATATCACCATTTTTCACACTTACAACTGTTGCAGCATTTCCATGGTTACATGATCAAAATTTAGACTCTTGGCAACTGGTTCGTATTTATGACGGTTACAGTGGCCCACGATCATGGGATCACCTTTTGTAAACTTCAGACAAGCAAAGTTAATGGGAAAGGCAGATTCACTTAATAATCGTGGTACTAATTTAACAGCTGCAGTGATTCACTTAACAACTGGCAAGAAGGGTCATAAAATGGGGCAAAACTCAATTAACAACTTTCTCACTTAGCAACACAAATTTTGGGCTAATGGTTCTCATAAGTTGGGAACTACCTGTAAAACATGCTATTTAGAAGCAGGATAGTTAAAGCAACAGGCTAGAAATTAAAGAGTCTATGAGTTCTAGTTCCCTCTATAGATATGAAAGCCAACTGGGCAACTTTGGTCTAGTCACTTTCAGCCTAAACCCATTTCACAGGGTTGTTGTTGAGGAAAAAATAGGAGTAAGGAGTATTATATGTGTTTGCTAACTTGAGTTACTTATAAATTTAATAAAGGCAGCAAATAAAACAAACAAACAAATAAATATTCCCTTCTTTCTATAATCAGTTCATGCCTGGTCACCAACAGGCTATTTTTCCGTTGCCACAGATGAATGTCTAATTCTGCGGCAATCTGCAAAGATTGCTTCTTTTCATGCCTTATTAATAGCAATATGAAAATCAAGAGTAACTAGGCAGCAAATGAATGAGTGTTTTCCTTCCAATGAGAATTACCCATTCAAATATTCAATATATAATGGGAGTCACCACTGTATTTTCTCATATCTAACATGTGAAATGGTGGCTGGGAGGCATACAATAATCCAGCCTGCTAGCTTTCTTCCTGCCCAGTTTAAGTTTGAAAATTGGAAATAGAAAAGCATTATAAAACAAGTCCTGTCCATTATTATTCTCTCTTTTCTTTTTTTTTTAATTTGACTGTATGCCTATTTAAGCTTGCCATTGAATGGGAAAGCCTATTGTATGCGTTAACAGGATAATTGCACTGGAAATTAAAAATATAGTAAAATCAAAGCTCTGAATGCTTTTGTAATAGTGATCAGTTATTCAAAATGCGCTTTTTAATAATCATGAATTTAAATATAGAACACAATTACAGAACTGATTGCTGTGCTAATTCAAAAGAAAAAAATGTTGATGTGCATATGTCATGAGTTTTATTTTTTTAAAACCATAGCCACAGACTCAGATACAAAAGCACTTTATATCTCCCTATAAGTTTTGCGGAAAACTTTTTATTTTACAAAATGAAAGTATTTTATAAAAATGGTATGTAAGACTTACAAATGTGTTTGTGTACACACCTATTATCATCTCTATCTTATACTCTGTTCTGTTACTATTAAAATGTTTTCTCCATACTGTTTTTCAATCTTGGCAGCTTTAAGATATGTGGATTTCAACTCCCAGAATTCCAGCAAACTTCCAGCAGCAGTACACATTTAACTGTACTTTCCCCATTGTGTCACCCACTGACAGTAGACTGACTCAGCACGATCTGGTAGGATAGGAAAGCATTTTTCAACCTCAGCAACTTTAGGATCAGTGGTGGGGTCCTCCTGGTTTGGCCCGGTTCCCCCGAGCCGGTAGCGGTGACGATATGACATCACTGAACCGGTTCTGCCCCCCACCCTCTGCATCCCCTAACCCCCGCATTATTCTTACCTTTTATTTGGCCCCACCCCAATCTAATGTTGCTTTCAGAGTCCAAGCTGATGGCTGGAGGGGAAAGAACTGTTTAAACTCTTACCGCTGGCCTTCAAAGGGCTGCCCTACAGCTGATCAGTGTTAAAAGAAAACAAATGAGTAGACCAGTGCCTGCAAAAATACATGAGTAGATCAGTGCCTGCAAAAATAAATGGGTAAACCAGTGCCTGCAAAAAATAAATGGGTAGATCGAAACAGCTCTGCAAGCAGTTAAAAGCCTGGTAGACCAGTACCTCTGCTAAATCCTAACTAATTGTCACATGACCATCAAGCCACGCCCACAAAATAAGCCATGCCCACAGAATCGGTAGTAAAAAAATTTAGAACCCACTCCTGTTTAGGATGTGTGGACTTAAACTCCCAGTATTCCACTTTGCTGGCTGCAAAATTCTGGAAGTTGAAATCTACACATCTTAAAGTTCCCAAGGTTGACAAGCCCTGCTCTATACTATACTATTACTGTGTTTCTTCTATACTATATACAGATAGTCCTCAACATGTGAACAAAATTAGGATCAGAATTTCCATTGCTAAATGAGGCAGTTGATAAATGAAACATGCCCAATATTATGACCTTTTTTTTGCCATGTTGTTAAGTGCATCACAGCAGTTGTTAAACGAATCATAGTTGTTAAGTGAATCCAGCTTCCTCCATTGACTTTGCTTTTTGGACACCGGCTGGGAAGGTCTCATGTGACAATTGCATGACCCCTCAGCCTTCGTAAATATATGCCGCCCTCTAAGCATTTGTATTTTGATCATGAGACCACGGGGATGCTGTAACAGTCGTAAGAACCAGTTATAAGTTACCTTTTTTTGGTGCCATTGTAACTTTGAACAGTCGCTAAACAAATGATTGTAAATAAAGGATCACTATACTATTATAATTAGTGCTCTCTACTGTTGGTATTATACATCAGTGTTTCCTTCTTACAAAGCTTGTACTGTCTATTTTTCCTCCTCCTGGGATTTTTTCTACCTTTTTCCTTCTCTGTTATGTCCAGCATGTAAGAGCTCTTACACTTTTCTGTACTGTGCTGTGCTTTGTTAGATATCTGCATTTCTTTCTTCTCTGGCCATTCCACAAAACCCCTTCTGTCCTTCGGCTGTTGCACTTCTCACTTTACTAGCAGCCACAGAGATGCCAAATTACACCCCCTCCTATACCTGTGTCAAGGTTTATACACCACCCTTCTTGCTGGCACTGGGGGAAATGACTCAGACAGGACGAGACAAAGGTACCTGCAATTTTGGCCAAGCAACTTGCTCTTCCAGAAAAGAAAGAGCAACTTGCTCTTTCCAAAAAAAGAAAAAGTAAGTAATATTTCTGTCGCCATGACTTCTTCATTTTCGTTTCCTCTGCTTGCCTTCCAGCTTCATTCACCAGAGACGTGTTGTGGACTCTGCTGAGAGATGTGAAATTTGGAGAGGCAGTTTCTTACAAGCAATTAGCGGCCCTGGCAGGCCACAGCAAAGCAGCCAGAGCGGTGGGTGGAGCGATGAGAAGAAATCCTGTAAGTCCATGTCAATGTTGAAATCAACGTGATGGAAGATGGTGGGTTGAGATGGAAAGCTTTGTGGGCTAAATGTCATTAGATTAAATATATCTGCTACGAAAACTACTCTGCTATGAGTAATAAGGTCAGTAAGTGTTTTTAATCAGCATTAATGCATAAACCAGTTTAATATGATTTATTTCCCCATCATTTATTTGAAATGGGAGCCATGCATTTATTTTAATGCATCAAGTCCTATGGATGTGGCTCATTTTCTTTTTATTATTTTTCTTTTCCTTTCCCTTTTTTTTAAAAAAAATACAGAAGCAATATTTTATGGAAGGAACTGTTCTCTTTGTGAGCAGGACTGTAAAGATTTGGAAGGATCTTTTTTTTTTTAATCACCTAAAAAAAATATGTCTGGGTCTGTGAGTTCCTATGGAGCAAAAGAGCAAAAGTATCTTCTGGATTCTGAAAGGAACACATTTGACTTGGGTTCCAAATAAGGTCAGATTCTGAATATTGAAAGTCAGGTGTGTTCCAGTTTCATTTGCCTCTTGAATCAAGGCACGGGGTCTGTTTTCTGGTGGCAAGACAACCACCCTGAAAAGTGGATGAGCTTCACCAATTTAGGCGGTATCAACTGTAGTGTTTTAGTTTGCAAGTTCAGGGGAACATTCTAAAAGATCAGCTATATTGTCCTGTCAGCTGCCCATCTTCGCTTTCTTTGAAGCTTGCTAGCAACTGCCATAAAAGTGGGGGGGAGAGTGCTGGAGGTGTGAAAGAATGCTGTGAGAAATTGGCGGGGGAGGGTATGGACACTAAGAGGAACCAGGGATGCCAAACGGAGCCATCTTCCTGTCTTCAAGGATGCCAGCACTGGGAAAAGAATATATTGGGTTGCCTGAGGTGCCAGATTCCCAAAACATTGGAACAGAACCTGATTGGGCTACTCACACAGGGGTCAGGGTTTTGGACATTGGGGATTGCTTTCAATATATGATTTTTGAATGTAAACTTCAGAGCTTGCCTCACTGCGCTGCCCTCAGATCTCTAGTAAAAATGCCTTTTCTTGAACACCTATGGAGTCAAGGGTCATTCTTTCCTAGGGAGTAAACTGTGGCCAGTCTGAGAGTCCCCATTAGTGGCATACTTCTGATATTGCCTATTCTGTAATTCCTAAATTTCATTTTAGCATGAGAATTGATTGGCATTTATGCAGTTAAGTGGGAAATTATCTAGGTACTGGTGCAAGTCCAATAACTATTGGTGAACAATCAAAAGAGGACATTTCATGTTCCAATGTTGCTATACTTTATCTCAGGGATGAAATTCACTTACCTTCCCTACCAGTTCGCCAATGTGCGCACGCCACGGGCGGGCTCGCTTTGCTCACGTGTGCCATTGTCTGCACATGGACAAAGCCTTCTGTACATGCCTAGAGGCTTAAAATGTCATAAAAAAGTGACATCAAGACGTCTGCGCGGGTGGGAGGAGCCTCCCGCAGCTGCTGCTACTGTTCGCCCAAGGCGGATAGAACCAGCTAGATTTCACCCCTTCTTTATCTGGAAAATAGTCCAAGTAGCTCAGCTAATCCTGAATTTTACCGTCTTTTGAACTGTGCACTGGTGTTACAGGTAATGGGTCATTGATAGCCAACATTCATCACTTCCTTGCAGAAAAGGAAGCTATAATTTAAAACAAAATTAATGTTTGTTGGAACATTAATTATGCTGGAATCTATTTACTAGATCTCAATTCTAGATTTGGAATATTTTTCCTTTAAAAAAAAACTAGTTTAAAAGAAAATTATGGGGTTTGATCCATTCCTGTAAATGGAAGGATGTCTTCTATCCAAGAGGAATACTGGAATGATGGAGGGTATAAGGTTAAGGAAGTTTACTAATTATCTTTTCTCCTTGTGTTCTCAAAAAAATCTGCTCCAGAGAATTGGGACTCCACTGGAATATAGCATATATCCCTTTCCTGCTTTGCTAGATTGGCAGGAGCAAGCGTTGAATCTAATCCATATTAAACGCATGATTGCATGATTTCTCCAAAGCACGGTTATATAGCTGACAGTCCCTTAACTAAACTTACATAATCTTGCTGTGCGTTTTAAAGGAAAATGAGTAGAAATATTTGCACCTGTTAGTGTGGATTTGTGTTGGATCTTAACATCTCTACCAGAAACAGCTTTTAAAATACTAATATTTTCATTAAGTAGGGGCATGTATGAAGCTCTTCGTTGAGTTGATGTTTTAGAGTTGATGCTTCTGCATGTCCTCAATATGTGCAGTTAAAGGAATGCTATGTCAGATATCTCTATTCACCAAAGTTCCATCATTCACATAAAATTGCTGAATCAGTTCATTAATCTTGAACAGTTGTTTTCAGCAAATCTATACATTGCTTTTTGTACATCATCTGGCTACATTCACAAAATGCATGGCAGCATATATCAAATGACTGTATTTATAAATGTTGCCAATGGTACCCAAGTATGATTTAATTTGCTAAATAATTAAAACTGTGTTTTACTGAGATCCTGAATTGTCAATATTATAATTTTAAAAAAAAGTTCTTCAGTTCAGCCACTCCTAATAAGCTTTCCTAAAATAAAAGCTGCATGGAGCTTTATTCTGCAGATCCTGCCTACTTAATTTCTGGAGTGTACATTCTACAGGTCTCCTTTTGTAGTTGGGTTAATTCGCATAATTCATACACTGACCTTCAACTTTATGAGAAAGTAGAAAAAGTGCCGGCAGCAGCTGAGAAATGCAACATCTTTGCTTTAAATTATGCCAAGGACATGGTAGAGATGGCTCACCTTTTTGCAGAAAAAAAACCCCTTCAAATAGTTTACAGCAGTTTAGATTAATGGTGAGGGCTGCTGTCCTCAAAGGGAACCCATAAAGTTCAATTAAAAATCTCATTAGAATAGTATAGAAGGATCAAAAAAAAAATCATCTGGACCCTTGGGGATTGGGAAATGTTGGGCTGATTAGACCAAGACCATCATAAATGACTCTTCTGTGACTTAAATGAGATATCTTTAACAGTCTGCTGGCAAAAGTGCTGTGTATAATTTCCCTCCCTCCCCAATTTTACATACTTATGTTATCATTCAAGCTAAAACTTGACACAAACATTGATCTAGTATAAGTGAAGTGTGTTGTTCACTCAAAACGTTCCAAACATTCAAGGCTGAATAGAGTAATTGTGCAGTTAGGAGAAGAGAGTGAAACATTGATTTGGAATGTGCTAGGCACATAAACCTACTTGTGCATTAATTCCTTAGGTGGCTAGCCATAAACTGGAACTCATGCTGGTTCATATTACAGTATTCGATTGTATTAGAGAGCAGGGGCAGGAAAAGCAATAGGGCACAAGCAAGCCAAAACATTATTTTTTGCTAAGTGCAATTTCTGTTGTGTGTTATGACTTGATGTTTCAGCTGTTTCTATTATGGCCTCACTGATCTGTTTCTGACAGTTTGGCAGCTTTCTGTAACCATCCAGTTTATCAGCCAGTATAATAGGATGGTCAATTTTTCTCTGTATCAAATTGAAAACACCTAACAAGCGGAGCATCAGCGTTGTACAACATTGTGTTCCCATCCTCAGACTGAAATTGCTAAATGCCGTTCAAAAGCAATCAATACCGTGTGCAGGGAGTATTTTTTTTCCTCACCTTTTTCTAAACAAACACATTATTGAGGAGTTAGTTTATTCACAGATTGCCATGAGCGTTAATGACCACCCTGAGTATAGTTCTGCCAGTCACCTAGCTGGCTGTTGATAAAGATTTAGCATCATGTTCTAAGTGTCAGGCCTGTCAGTAGTGCTGAACCATTTGACCAGAAGAAAAAACGCAGAGGGAGCTATTGATTACAGCTTCTCAGTGTCACTTGTTCACCAGGATTTAGGTATTGATGAGGCTGCAAGTGAAAACAAGCCCTCTCCCTTGTGTGACTCTAACCCAGAAGAACAAAAGCGAAGTTGGAGAAAATATTCAGCTGGTACCAGAATCAGAGGGATTCCATTATTGATCGAAAGACCCCCTCCATGTTTCTGTTTTTGTTTTAGAAACAAATCTAGGAGGTTGGAAGTTGTGTAGCATTTGAGAAAGAGGCATGTAAGTGATGGATTCATGTATTGGATGAATTAGATTTCCCAGCATGAAAATTTCAATGGAGTTGTAGTAATATGAACTGCTGAGTTATTGATAAAAATGCATTAAATGCAACTGAAGCTCTAAAGCAGAGATTGCTGGCACTGTTTTCCTTCTGAAGTAACCTCAGGGCTCTAATAAAATTTTAGTGCATTTCATTTCATTTATTTTATTTTCTTCTTTAAGTTGGCTAAATATTGTCACCACAATTAAAGCAAAATGAGATGGTGATCAATACTCTTATATCGCAAACATAATGTAGTGCATTTTTAAAAAATCTCTGTGGCGCACAAGGATTCATTCATTTTCTTATAGCCTATGTCTGGTACAAGATTCCTCCCCTATATAATACAAGTACAATTGAAACTTCGCCCACATGTAAGTGTGCATATCACAGACCTCAGGTTGCCTGTGTCCGCCTGCCCCTTTTTTGTAGCTGAACTCAGATGCACCCAAAAATGTGCCATTGAACTTCAGTGACAAACCGCCAAATAATGGCACCAATACTTTTCCTTTCCCACTGCCTTCCCTGATGTAATACTGTAAATATGCCACCTATTATAATGTTTGAAGAATAAGTAGGGAAACCAGGGAGGTGGGGGGGGAGGTGGGATCAAAGAAGTTAACAGTATAACCACATAATCTAAGCCTGTCCCTTTTTCACTTGTACCCCATCGTACTCCATAGATGCGTGTAAATACAGGATGGGCTTTGATCAAGCTGCTGTCTTGATTGTTTTGCCATCCTCTTGATGGACAATTCCATAGTAAAGGAAATAGTGTCTAAAATATATGTGAACAGCACTGCAAAAACTTTCTTCATCCTTGTCATAATAAAAAAGAGTATCTGAGTTGTAGACATGAAAGATGTCTTTGTCAAAACTTTTTAAAATCATGTTTTTGTTTTGTTTGTTTTAAAGATAGCTTTCTGGGATTTAGTGGGAAATTATAGTCCCACATTCTTCTGAGTATTCTGAGTCAATTTTTTTCCATAAAATAATAATCTAGTTTTACTATCTTCCTTTTAAAATGTGATAGTCCTAAACATTACAAATATATGGTTTAAAATGCTAATTTATCAAGCTTGGGATATTCATTAATCTTTATGTGGGTCATTGATCAGCATAAGTTAATATAGAAATATGAGTTTATGATCATTCTAGTTGTAACGGCCTAGAACAGGGGTCCCCAACCCCCAGGCCTCAGCCCACTACCAGGGTGCAGCCTATTTACAACAGGGCCGCACGAGTGGTGGACTGGTGCAAGCATGCGTACTACTCAACTCACGCGAGCGGCGAACCAGCACACAAGTGCACACAGCTGAACATGCAGTCAAGTTGCATTTGCACGCACATGCACGCTGGCCCACCATTTGTGCAAGTTGAGCCCCACTCCTAATCGGGCTACCAAGCCACAAAGGTTGGGGACTGATGGCCTAGAATATAAAATACAGTATAAGGAATGACTAATGTAAAATTGCAAACACAAAACTATAAAATGCTACAGCACTAAGAACTATATATAGAAATTGTAGTTTGTCTTAACAGTAACTACAAAAGCTCTGTTGTAGCAATATACAACATAAAAGGTAAAATAAAATTATATAAAATCCTACTTAAATAAATAAAAATTCTAAGTGACTAGAGATAATCAGCAAAGCAAAATCAATTGTAAACAATAAAATATAACAAACAACTAAGGGTTAGCATTACTAACATAAAAGTATAAAACATTATAGCTTTCACCACCTAACAGAATTTGTGAACCTTTCAGACACAAATACCGTATTTTCCGGCATATAAAATGACTTTTTAACACATGAAAATCATCTCAAAAGTCAGGGGTCGTCTTATACACCGGGTGTCGTTTTATAAGCCGGTATAAGGCATGCTGAAACTTACTTCCAAGCCGGACTGGAGAAGCTGTCCTTCTCCAGCTTCAGGGACAGGCGCCCTCTAGCTGAGCCACCATGTGCTGCATCCCGATCAGCCGCTCCTGGAGCAGCCCCCTCTCTCTGCTCTCAGTGGTTTTCTCATGCCGGCAGTATCACATTGTGTACTACTGCTTGGATCGTCTTGGAGACAGGGAGGGCTGGGCAGGCAGGGAGAGCTAACCCACCCAATCCAAGCAGGCTTTGTTGCAGTGTGCACAGAAAATACATCGCTTGCCGTGATTGGCTGGTTATTGTATACTGGGTTGAATTGGTGATTCTGAGGGAAGGCGGGGGAAACAGGAACATCTGCACTTCAGCCAATTTTAATGTTGGAACGGCGGATTTCTAATGACGTTTGGTGTGCATCTTATCTGCAGTGAAAAAACAATTTTCCTGCTTAAGTACCTGCATGACATAAGCATTTGAATTAAAATTACCATATTGAAATCAAATCTGATGTTTTTTAATTTTTATTTGGTGTGCGTTGGAAGAGGGATAGTCTTATACGGTGAGTATAGCCCAAACCCTATATTTTAACAGGAAAAGTTGGGGGTCATCTTAAACGCCCAGTCGTCTTATACGCCGGAAAATACAGTACTACAAATTTTAGCAATGATATCCAAATAATTTATTTACCTAGTATTATTTCAGAGCTTACCAAAATATAGAAGAATAGTTAGGACATATAAGGAAACTAAAATTAAACAATGGTGGAACAATGCACCTGCTAAACTATGTCTGATCCATTGTCATGTCTTCTGCTTGGTCAGTTCCTACCCAAAAGCAGACGCACGAGGAATTATAGTTCCAATAATAATACTATGGGTAGTCCTTGACTTAACAACTATTCAACGTTACAACAGGACTGAAAAATGTGACACCATTTTTCCCATTTACGACCTTTGCAGCATCCCCATGATCAGGTGACCAAAACTCAGATGCTTGGCAACTAGTTCAAATTTATGTCCTTAGTTCATAGTTATATTTATCACCCACTGTGATCATCTTTTGTGACCTGACAAGCAAAGTCAATGGGGAAGCCAGACGTAACAACTGGATTATAATTTAAAAGAGCCTTGCTGGTGCAGCGGACTAAAGTACTGTTAAAGTAGCACTTAGCTGCCAGCTGCCTGCAATTACTGCGAGTTCAAATCTCACCAGGCTCAAGATTGACTCAGCCTTCTATCCTTCCGAAGTAGGTAAAATGGGGCCCGGATTATAAATTGACTATGTATAAAAAAGGACACCGCTTAGGGAGGGTCTACTAAGCAGGTATATACAAAAGTATGACGGCTATTGCTTAACGCATTGTAAGCCGCCCTGAGTCTCCGGAGAAGGGCGGCATATAGATCGAACCAATAAATAAATAAATAAATAAATAAATAAATAAATAAATAAATAAATTATCAACTGCAGTGATAAATTAACAACTGTGGCACAAAAAGGTATAAAATGGAGCACAATTCACTTAACAAATGCCTCACTTAACAACAGAAATTTGGGGCTCAATTGTAGTCGTACGTTGAGGACTACCTATATATAGAAAAACACTTGATAAGAAAAATCTGGCACCTTGATAATAAGGGGAACGGGAAATACCATGAATACCCCTATTTCATGACATTTTAAGTAGATACGATTTGTGGCATCAACATCCTGCCTTCACAAGGACATTGACTGATTATCTACCATCAAGTCATTTTCAACTCCTAGCAACCACCTAGATACATTTTCTCCATGACGATCTCCCAACCCTTGTCTTTCAGATCTTGCAAGAACATACTGCTATAACTAAGTCCATCCAACTTGCTGTTGATCATCCTCTTTTTCTTTTTTTTCTTCTGCCTTTCCCGCCATTAAAACCTTTTTTTATTACTTGTGAAGAGTATGCTATAATGTTCTATAGCTCCTATAAAAATGCCTGTATCAGAAAACATACATGCATGAACCTCATATAGCATTCTGTAATGTGTACATAATGTCCCTTATTCTATTTTTTATGAGTTACTCTCAATTTTTATTTCCCTGTACATATCTTCTTTCAAAAGAATTAGTTTTCATTCTGAAAATCAGGAAGAATATTTTCAGGAGAGATAGATTCATCAGAAAAGTTTGTGCAACAGTCTTCCAAAAGACAGAATTGAACCATACAAGAAAAAACTCATTTAGAGACAGGGCTTGGGAAGAATCATTAACCAACCTACAAATAAATTATGAGATTATAGGAACATTTACAAAGTTACCTAATTTGAAAAGTAGTTGTGATGACAATCAGACTAGGTTGTTCTTTTTTTCTTTTTTCTTTTTTTTACTGACAGAGATGTAATGTACCTGTTGAACCCTGTAATGCTGAAAAATCACTGCAAAGACATTTAGAAGTTGCTGTAAATATATACGATTACAGGGGATGGGTATCTCAAGCTTTCAATGCAAAAAGTAATTGGCAAAATGATGTAGCTTTTAAAAAAAGCTTTTCCCTGACTCTTGACCTTTATCCAGTGTTTTTTTCATTGCAAAACTAAACTTCTTGTGATGGCAGTAAACTTGTATCTTCAAACATATGACAGTGCGAAGTACAATTTCAGATACTCAGTAAATCTACTGGTAGCTTTCCTACCAGTAGATTTCTTATGCTAGCTGTTTTGGTTTTTTTGTTTGTTTGTTTGTTTGTTTTTGTTTTTTTGTTCCCTAGCTTAGTTCAATTTTTTTATCTCAAAATTACTGCCCCATTCAAAAATAATTGAGAAGTCAAGAAGAGTCTGAGTATAACAATATGAATAACAATAATTTTTGTCAATAATAGTAAATGATATAGTAGAAACTAGGAAACTAGATAGACAGCCAGATGATGCCAGATCTGTTTAGCAACAACTAGAAGAACAAAATGTTAAGCGTTGGCTTCCTCCTACACTTTTGCTGTGACAGGGAGGGCACTAATCTCTTGAGGAGGTGGGCCAAATTGTCCTTGTGCACCTAATAGCTGCTATTCATACTATTAATGGAGGAATCCTTTTTTTAGAATTAAATGAGAAGGAAGTTCAACAATGTATTTTAAAAAGGTTAAGGATGTTGAAAGAAATTGAGCTAATTATTTACATTAGGCAGTCTTATAGGAATACAGGGCAGAACCTGATCTAAATTAATACTTGTGGGAAAGGTGCCTGAAAATACAACTAGTAATGACAAAAATAATGTTTGTCACAGAATCCAATCTGGGTCAATCACCGGTACCAAAGGTTTTGTCTTCCAAGCTTTCGAACTCGTGCTAGAGCCCATCTTCAGGGAACTTGTCTCTAGAAGAAGCTAGCTATAGAGAAATTCCTTGAAGATGGGCTCCAGCTTGAGTCTGAAAGCTCAGAAGACAAACTTCTGGTCCTGGGGATTGACTGGCCCAGATTGGATCCTGTAATATTATCCTGGGACACATATATTCACTTTCATTCATAATGTTTATCATCAAATACATAACGGATAAATCGCAAAACCAGATGGCATCTGAGATTTATCTTTTAAAAAAAAATATTTATAGAAAGCATTTTCAGGCTACCCAAATCCATACAGACACTGGGAAATAAGCCACACAACCAGGGGTGAAATGGTCCCGGTTCGGACCGGATCATCCGATCCGGTAGCAAAAATCCCTGCGCCCTCCCCCCCCCCATGCCCAGCTGAGCTGCACGATCATCAGAGACTTTTTTTTTTTTTTTTAGTTTTAAAAGCATTTTTTCTACAACTTCTTCCACCGAAAAAATGCTTTTAAAAGTAAAAAAAAAGAAAAGGCTCTTATGATCGCGCGACTCAGCTGGGATCTCAGAGGCTTTTCAAAGCATTTTTTTCTGCAACCTTATAAAGAGCCTGGATAGCTCAGCAGACTAAAAGGAGTTGTGATTAGCACCAGCTGTCTGCAATTACTGTAAGTTCGAATCTCATCAGGCTCAAGGTTGACTCAGCCTTCCATCCTTTCTAAGGTAGGTAAATTGAATATCCAGTTTGTGGGGGCAATAAGCTGACTTTGTATAAATATACAAAAGTATGAAGGCTATTGCTTAACGCATTGTAAGCCACCCTGAGTCTCCAGAAAAAGGCGGCATATAAATCTAATTTTTTAAAAAAACCTCTTCTCTCTGACGATCCCAGCTGAGTTGCCTGATCATCAGAGAGACTTTTCAAAATATTTTTTAAAACGATCAGGCAACTCAGCAGGGATCATCAGAGAGACTTTTAAAGCATTTTTTTCTGCAACCTCTTCAGTGGAAGAGGTGTTTAAAAAATGCTTTGAAAAGACTCTGACGATCCCAGCTTGTTCCTGATCGGCAGAGGCTTTTCAAAGCATTTCTTTGCATTTGCAGAAAAAATGCTTTGAAAAGTTTTTTTTAAAAAAAGTTGGCCACGCCCACCCAGTCATATTACCACTCTCACCACCACCAAGCCATGCCCACAGAACCAGTAATAACAAATTTCACCTCTGCACACAACCCAATACAATATTCTCTTCTGTGCAATATAGCACAAACTGCTATGATAGATGTCCAGACACAATTAAGCTCTACAATAAAAAAAATAGTATTACTTTTACTTGCTTCCTAAAAGCAAGGAGGGTTGAGGCCCCCATGACTTCAGGAGAAAGGGGTTTTGTAGCCCAGGAATAACCAATGAAGACATTTTGTTTGTCCTCACTTCAGGTGGTTCACAAGGAATCAGGACTTCTCTATATGTCCATATTGGTCTATAAGATTCTGTTTTATTAAGGAGTTAATTACTAAACTAGCCATTGTGATACAACATCTAAAAAACTGGAACTGGGAATTAAATGAATCTTGGAAATTTTGTGCAATATAAATATGGCATTTTCAAGTAAGTAGCCACGATGGGCGCCAATCAAAGTAAATGCACTGATGGACTTTGGGTCAATTTGAATTTTAAATATGTTCTGATGATGATGATTGACTAGTAAAGGTCCTTTGACTTTGCAAATTCCTTTTAGGGTTATCCTTCAAAACACTAAAAATAATATGGACAATCTCATAATCTTTCTGTTTTAATAATGTATTATAGCACCCAGAAAATATGTGATCATTTTAAAAATGATATCATAGTTTTGAAAAAGATGAATAAAAGAGTAAGTATACGATCAAGGGCCTGAAGAAAATCTATATGTGGAAGGGTAAAAACATACATCATTTATTTGATCGGAAAATAGATAAATATAGGTGTGTGCAAAATAGGTTATGTTGTCTCAAAGAGTTTGTCTTTTCCCCCCAAAATGAGCTGACTCTTAAGTTGTTGAGGTGTTTCCTCCATTTTCAAGCACTTTTCTTCTGAAATAAGAAGTTATTCATGATGTTGGGGAAAAGCACAATGTTCCAGCAATCGACTATGCTACTTTTTAGTGTACTGGGGGATGGTGAGGGGAGTGGGAGAGGGAAGATGATATGGTAGACTCCTACAAATTTAGGCATAGTGTTAAGAACATCAATAGAGAAAAAAATGTTTCTATATCTTTTATTATACTATATAAGAGTGGAAATTTCTGGATAGATAAAAAGAAATGCTTCTTCATGTGATGCGTAGTAAAAGTTGGAATTTGCTTCTGCCAAGCATTGATGGCCACTGACACTTTTTAAAAAGGATTAGACAGATCCATGGAGAATAAAACTACTAATCATGAAGATTATGCTGGTTTATGACTGAGATAAAATTGTTATGCCATGCTATATGCCATATTAGGTGTTATCTGTTATATCTGTTCTATACTATATGTTAGGTTAATCATGAAGCCTATGTAATTTCTCCAGTATCAAAGGCAGCATCTCTCTTGCTAACAGCCACTGGGGAACTCAAGCCTGAACTGGCTATTGTACTCATATCCTACTTTCAAGCTTAATCATAGCTTTTTGGAACAAATTGGCCTCTTGTCTGATTTAGTACTGCACTTCTTAATAGCCACTGTGTTTCAGGTTTACATGTTAAGTACTTGGTTTCTGATGTGGCATATTATAAAGGAGAGAACACAAATATTTCCTTTCCCAGTGTTTAACTTTATAGATTCTTTAAAATTACTGAGATGTTTGGAGTCAATATCCAAATATTTTTGGGGATATAATCTGGGATATTAACCACACGTAAAAGAATATGGAAAAAAGAAGTAAATAACCCATTAGCAAATGACCTGACATATTTTTCTTTAGCCCTCATAAAATAAAGTGTAAGCAAATTTGAGAAAGCTTGCAGTCTCTGGTCTTCTCTCCCTCCCTCGCTCTCTCTCTCTTGTTTGTAAAATAAACAAAATGTGCATCCATCCACATGTTTGTATGAGTTTAACTCTCAAGTTCAGTAAGACCATAGAGACCCTTGGTTCGTAGACTCTTCAGATCTCTAAGAACCATGACTATCAACCAATGATTGATAATCCTATTATTGTCATCTAAACCAATGATCATAAATATATTTTAATTATAGCATTCCTTGATTCATCTATGCAATTCTTTCATATGCCCTTGATCCACTATCAGTCAATTTTATTAGCTATGATCCCAAGTTCTAATATTCTAAAAGAAGGGAAAGAGTAATATATCCATTTTTTCATGGTATGTATTGTAATTTTAAAAATTCTGTATCATGTTCAGATTTTCTAAATTGTAAAGCATTACACTTTCCATTCTCTCTTTATATGGATAGTTGTCAAAAAAAAACCCTTTTGTTGCTACTTTCATGCATTTTACAAACATACAAGATATTAGTGAAATGATTCAACCAGAAACTTTGTGCTTAGCAATAGCAATAGAGACTTACATACCACTCCATAATGCTTTACAGTGTCTATCAGTGGTGCAATGTCAGCATTTTGCCCCCAACAATTTGGGTCCTCATTTTACCAACCTCAAAAGGATGGGAGGCTGAATCAACCTTGACCCATTCAGGATTAAACTCCTGGTTGCAGACATTGTTAGCCTGCAATACTACATTCTAATCACCATACCACCATGGTTCTTAATTTGCCATGCTATCTGAATTCAGCTAGGGGTTAGATTCATATAAAGACATGGTAATATTTTTTTTTAAATCCTATTCTTAACCATTCCTTGCCTGGAATTGGCCATTTTCATTGCTGCCTTGCACAAAGTTGTTAATTTAATTAAGCTATTCATCATAAGAGCTTAAATTGCCTTCCTGTATAAACCCTATAAGTTCAGATCCCCTTAGTATCTGTATGTTGTGATTTACTTACTTTAAATATATTATAGAATTGTTTTCCCATGCCCTGATTTTCCCACTTGCCCATTCTACTTGAGTTTTCACCATCTTCACTCATTTAAAGTCATCCAGTGAAGTTGACCAGCTTGAGGTATAAGTGTCCCAAAAAGTATTTTTCACTAAAAATTTCATTGTTGGTACTCCATTATTGATCTATGATCTATTCTCTCCTTACTTTACCTAATATGAAAATTGCCAATTTCTATTTTGCCAAATTGATCAGCAAGTCATTTTATTCTCTAAGTGTTGGATCTGGCTAATAGAATGTCTTCTAAATTTCTCTTCCATGTGCTTATTAATGCCTTCAAATAACTTTCAAAAGAGAAGGAGACTGTGAAGTCAAACCACTTTATGCTCAGAAGTGATTATTCTGTGTAATTTTAATAGTAATATTCACAATATTTTTAATTAGTTATCAGTACCAACTGGAAGCGAAATGATTTATGGATTTTCCCTTTTTCTGTTCAGATCCAAACCACTTTTCTAAACATGAAGGCTATATTGGTTACTGAACAATATCTCAACTAGGAAAATAATTTAGTAATTAGGTGTACATTTTTATCCAAAAATTAGCAATTTCCTCATTTGATTTTTTTAAGACTTTGGAGATGCAGTTTCATTTATATCTGATGACATGTTATCAATTAATTCTAGGAAGTCATTTCAGTTTTTGCTATATGTGATTTTATTTTTTAGTTGGTTTCCCTATATCAGTTCAATGTGTTTTATTCTGAAGACTAACTAGAAAAGTTCAATTTTCTTTTTTGCAAATCTCTCTATCCGTATTCTGTAATGTTTAAAAAACTGAACATGAGGATGGACCAAAAGGAGAGATCAGAACAAAGAATAATCAGGTCACAGGTATAGATAGATGCATATATCAGCATTCTGTCATTGGATGCTTTTTTTTTCTCTTTTTCTTTCTCTCTCTCTCTCTCTCTCTCTCTCTCTCTCTCTCTCTCTCTCTCTCTCTCTCTCACACACACACACACACACACACACACACACACAAATATAAATCTACAGAAACATACACATGCAAATTCTGTCTGCAGGATAAAGATGGTGTTAAGAAAAGAACAGGAACATTGACCACATAAATGTCATTTCTAAGGGGAAAAAATGGGGTGGGAGAAAGGATTTTTACAGAAGCCTTATTTTCTGCGTCTTGATGTTTTCCTTCAAAGGTCCCTATTATAATACCGTGCCACCGAGTGATTTGCAGCAGTGGACAGCCTGGCAACTACACGGGAGGAAGTCATCTGAAAGAGTGGCTTTTGTCACATGAGAAGCTTCAGAAGGAAAAGTTAACATATTGATGCAGTTCAGGTACAGCTGTTACAGAGTGAAACCAGCACATCACCAAAGATACTTCGCTTATAACAAGCTTTCCAAACACACAGTAGAATTCAGGAAACGGTAAATATTTGAGTGACATATAAATATAATACAACATCCGAAGCGAAATGTGTGGTGGCACTACTATATTAAAAAAGCTGAATGTGTCCTAGGGGATACAGCTTGTATGCCCTTTCTTGTTTTTACATTTTGCAGCAGAATGAGTACAGCGGACTGAGCCTGTTGTGCATGTATTTTGTTCCCATCTCTGGTGCTGTTTTGTTCTATTTTTAATGTCCATTAAAGCAAGGATAAGGGAGTGGGAGGGACATGGCAAATGTTCGATGGAACTGCCCCTCTAAGGAAGCATCTGGCTTGCAGAGGGGACAACCGGGAATCTACTGCCTTTGCGTGCATTCGGAGAACAAAATTAAAGGCAGGAGCTTACACACAAACACACGCACAGGCACACACAGACACCTCCCTCTCCCACTGTTCCTGCCTGGATTTGTATTTGTCCAGATTGAAAAGCTTGTACCTCTGCCAGGCACGCTGCCCAAGATTCCCCTGTTTTCTTTGATGTTTGAACTGTTGAAATGATGTTTTACGTAAACAGTTATTAATGAAACACACCCGAAGAGCCATTCAAAAGGAAACAGCTATTGAATTGCCTATTCACAGGAGGTTTTTTTTTTTTCTTTTTAGATGCTTTAGGAGATGTGAATAAAAATACTTAGTCTCCCTTAGCAAGGCTTGATATAGGCAGAAAAATAAATTTTGATGAGAAGTTTAACCGCATGGTTTTAATACAATTATGCAACCTAGTTAAAGATAACAGATAGCTTTGGCTGCCATTTAGAAGTATATTTCTGTCTCATTGTAGTCCTGATGTCTTTTGCTTAGCATTTGCTTGATTCCCTTTCCTATGTGGAAATGTGTCATACAATATGAGAAGAAAAGCTACACATTACAGTAAACATGTAACGCCAACCAGAAAAAAATACATTCAGCCAAAGGATATTGAAGCTAAAATTTCTAGTTATTTAAAAAGAACTGTGTGAGAGTAAAATATTACAAACCACAAGAAACTGAAATTTTCACTGCTGTATGGGATTCATAAATCATAACATGAAAATACCGATTTTTATGTTTTTATTACATTCTTGAGGGAAAGCGTACTGCTAACAAAAATTATTGTGTGGTGTTATTACATTAATGTAGTGTTATTCAGATGTTAGAATTATTTTACTAAAACCCGTTATGCATGTACACATTGTCTATATGTATAAATAAAATACTGTATATAATATCCTGAGAAAATAAACTATACCCTATTGTACAATATAAGGCTATATTTTATCAAGAGTTTCTGGTGGCAATATAAACTATGAAAGCAAGACTCAAGTGGTTTCTGTGTGTCACCAAAAGCCCAAGATAAAAATATAACCTTATAATATGTACATAGAGAGTGTATTCTTTCTTGGGGGTGGAGTGGGAGAGTCTTAATGTGTGAATATGTGCCAAAGAGACTCACAGATACCGACTTCTGTAGGCTTTCTTTTTTCTTTTTTAAGGGCAGTGATGTGGGGAAGCAAATTTTTCAGTTGCAATATTTCTTTCCTCTTTTCAAAAAATGAGTAGGTCATGCTTCTTTTAAAAGGTTTTTCTTTCTTTTTTCTTTCTTTCTTTTTTTCTTTTCTTTTTCTTTTTCTTTTTTTTTTTTGCTCCTATGTATCCTGCGTTTTCCTTAAACAGTATGGTAAGAAACCAGAAAATATAAATATTGCTGCTTGGGGAAGAACAAAACCAAACTGCACATGATTTGAAACCAGGTTTATCAGCCATGTTACAGTCCAGACCCTTGTTTTATCTGTCAGGCAAAAAAAGCCTTGCCCTGAATTTCTCTGTGGTTTGCCTTGTCTTTGAGGTATCTCAAGGGAGTTCTATAAATGGGAATCCTGTGGAATATTTAGAACATCTCTTGGTTGAAATGCCTTCTGTGTCAGGATTTGAAGAACTCAATCTAATGTGACCTCTTTTTCCTTCTTCTGATACTAAAAGATCTAGCCAAGTTCATTCCTTTCTACTGAATTCATTTGGACATAATCAGTGCCTCATCCAGTTACAAAAAATTGAGCACATCATCTTGGCTCTGTGTCTTGTACACATTGCCCTATTTATAGGATGAGTTGTTCTGTGAAAAAAAATTGCCCAGTAGAAGAAAAACAATCAGAAAAACTTAAAAGAAATAACTCAGAAAATTCACATTTAGTTAAGCGATCACTAAAAAGTATTAGTGAGGGTTAGAGGTGAAGCATTTAAAAGAATGATAAAAATTCATTTGCATGAAGATAAAGATTTTGTTGGCTGACTAACACATTTTCACGAGCTGGTATCTCAATATTTGTTTTGCTATTGTAGGCCAAGCCATTTATCCTTTTGTCAGCATGTGTTCCAACAGAGGGCACTGTAGCACACAAGAATTTAGATTCATGTCTTCTACAATGTATTTAGGAGAAACTCATTCACTACTTTTTTTTCCCTGCTGTTTAAGAATGAATTTGAAAATGAACAGCCAACTTGAAATCTCCTAGCTGCCTTATTTGCAGTGCTTCAGACCGTCTGCCTCAGGAATTAGCTGTCTGGTAGTATTACAAGCCTACTATCTTCATCTCACATATGTACTGTGAAAAAGACTACCGTTCCTGAGTAAGATGAAGAGCAGCTTTTCTTTGCTGTGATTTCAGAGATTGCTAATGATGGCCAGGCTACAACTTGGCATGACCACTAATGAAGGGGGTAGTGAGAGTAGAACCTCTAGGGATTTTTCATAGAAAGGGAAGAATCCACTTGCTGTTCATGTGTGCTTTTAGCATTCTTCCCATGTGCTGAAAGTGCTTGTGCCTTTCTATGATGTCTTAATAAGTGTGCAATATCTTTAATCTGGCATGACTTAGCGCTTGCCGTACTGAAACACTTAGCCCAACATAATTGAGGAGCAGCTTGCAAAAAAAAAATAAATAGTATTTCAGACACTTTCATAATCTTTAGAATGAGCTAAATGCATACACAATTGTGTTGTGGCATATCATACTAGACTATATATTACATTGCATCATATAAATAGTCTGTATTATATTGTGTTATTATTATATTATATTATATTATATTATATTATATTATTATTAATTATATTCATATTCATATTATATTAATTCAGAAGTGGAATAGACAACATGCAAAGCTATTATTTGGTCCAGTCGTGCCTCTCTGCTTTGCCGGTTTAAAAGCCATTTTCTGTCCTCCACCTCTGAGGGTTTTCTCTGTCCTGTCGTAAGTCTTGATATATATTCTGAGGTTTCCACCGTAGAATACAGCAACAGCAGCTTGGTTCAAATAGGTGTTGCGTGTGCAGTGACTCCTACCACAAAATCCAAGAAAGAAACAAGCAAAACAGAAAAATGCAATTTGCTTGCAAATCACCTTCAGCGCAACTGACTTAGCAGGCCAGCATTGCAACATTTAGGAAAACACAATTCAAAGTTTCTTTTAAAAAAAAAAAGTCCAAAACATTAAAAGGAAAAAAAAAACCTCTGGGAATAAGAAAGAAAGCGATGGTTTTCCCTCCCTCTCCCTGGAAAAGGGTTTCCCTGCCCTATCAAGTTTCCTCCCATTCAGTCAAGCTTTGAACTGCTGACACTGAGACAGTGCAGCCAGGCACGACAGCTGGCTCGGCAGCATCTAATACCAACACATGCTGGTTTAGTCCATTTCCAGAGACTAAGATAATGAAAGATTCAGAAATAATATTTGTTTTGGTAGAACTACATTTATAATGAAATAGATGCCCTTGACCATGGAACAAACTGAATTTTGCAATGGGTCATTTCCTTCGTCCCACTATTCAGCTTGTATTTAATGTGGATAAAATCCAATGCAGGGGGGGGCGTGGGTTTTTTTTTTTTTTTCTGTCAATTTCCATCAAATTTACAACATGTTGTAAAGGCACAAGTCTCACAAAGTGATCCACTGGTAAGGCTTTTTCATATCTACTCTACCATACAAGGTTGTGTGTGGGAGAGGGGGAGTTGATAATAGCAGTAATTTACAGTAGCAACCTAAAATAAAAGAAATTGGCAGTTCAGAATTTGTAAAATCCTCAAAAATAGCAATGATTGCAATTTCCAAGTCATACCTTAAAAGCACTTGATCAACTCTATTGAACTATATAATGGTGGAAAATAGCAATATAAAAATAGCAAACATTTTAAAGACAAGGAATTGCAAAAACACATTTTCCTTCCAATATAATTTTTCTTTCCTGTTAATTATGCAGAATGCAATGAAATCTGATGAAAAATGGTGAGAAATCTGATATATAAAGATTATACCTAATTCATAGAAACAATATGTGAAATCTTTCCTCATACCAGCTTGATATTATTGCAATTTCCTATTTAAGAAGAATATTAATTCAGAACTGCAAAAAGATTATTACTGTCAGTATGATAAAATTATCGGCATAGTAAAAGCTGAAGACTAAATTAAAACTGTTCCCATAAATATAATGGATCAATACTGTTCTAAAATAATATTTTGATAGATACTAAATTATTGTGATATTAGTACCAAATGTAATTTGTATTTTCATTTTCAATATCTATTCCTTTTTTTATCCTTCCACATACATTCTGTGAAAGATTTAATTTAGAAGCTCATTTCCCCTCTTTACATAAAAGAATAAAATTTATTAAAAAGATATTTCTTAAAAACTAACATAATAGGAGATTCACATGATTGATATACTATTTCATGAATAATTGCACCATAAAGATCATACAGAAAAGTAAAATTCCCTGAATTATTAGCTAGTTGCATTACTTGTTATATTTTTAGTAAATAGAAATTTTACTTTAAAGGGTTTAGCGTGAACCACCCTTCCACTTCCACCTATTGCAGTAGTAATCTATGTTTCCTTTTCTTCTTTTCTATTTATTATAACTAGTTTCAAACTCTGGAAAAGTATTACTGAGAGAACTTTCTATTGTTTCTATTAATACATGAGCTGGATAGATGCATCCGATTGATACACAGATTGCACTTGTCAGAAGGATATGTTATTTTTGTTACAAATATCATACATTGAGGTAATAAATAAATATGTTGAATACAGCACATAGAAAAAGTAATATTTCTCTGTTTGAAGAACTGTGGCTGCTATTCTTGTTTATACCACAAGAAAAGACCCAAGAGGTAAGCCACTGCATCTTCATAATGGTCCTGATATCAAGAAACTTCTCTTCCTTCATATTTTCTCCTCTTTATTCACCTGAACAAATATGTCTTACATCTTAATTGTTTTAACTTTTGTCTGCTATTTTGCAGGTTCTAATGCTATTCTGACATCACAGCCTTTCTTTTGGAAGGCTTTTGATTTAAAAGTTGGAATTTGAGCGGTTGAAATTAACATCATTTTTTTTTATCAGCTTTTATCAGACAGTAAGATTTAAAACAAGGCCTGTGCTGAATGCTGATCCAGACCAGCCTTTTGTCTGTGTGAAGTTATGAGTAGGTGGCAGTTAAAAGCTGGAGGCCAAGGGCTGGAGAAACTGCAGGTACCAAAGTGTCTTTAAGTAATGAAGGGCAGTAGTCCAAAGTCTTCTGGACGAACTGGCACCAGATGCAGACAGATGGAAAAGGTCTGGGCTCCATCACCTTCAAGTCAGTCCGACAAAGATCTATATTAGAGCAGGAAACGGGATAAGAACCTTCAAAATAGTAGCTGGGTGGTAAGGTGAAAATTGACAAGAGCACCATATTACTGACAAGGCTTTTGATTGATGAAAGGATGTTATTAGCAAGCTTTTAAAGTTTTTTTTAAAAAAATCTCATTGAAGGCCCCACAAAAAACCAAAACCAAAACCTTCACTCAGATTTTTGAGTAAACTATTAATCAATATTTTTAATTTAAAATAACTTATTAAATTCTTGTTTAATGCCATTTAGTTACTTCCTTAATTGGTGCTTGATAAAAATCAGTCGTTGATCATATACGGCACATGGTTTATATCACACTACAATATGATGTTTCTAAAAATGAAAAGCAGCAACCCAAGTCATGCTGATCTTTCACTGCAAGTATGTAAGCTATTACAAGCGAGATACATTTTTAACAACTGACAACAGTCACTGCCATTGTTACATATCACAGTGAGACTAGTCACTTCCATGGTATCTTCAAGCAAGGTTAATTACAGTGAGACCAGCAACACAGTGGCTTCATGGGTGCCTTCTTGACCACCAGACACAGAAAACAGTAGATATGTTTCCACCATTGCATCCTTTTGCTACACAGTTGTACCAGGTACTGTAGAGTGGGATTGGGGTGGATTCTACTTACCTTTATTACAGGTTTGCATTGGGAATGCGCACGTGCTTCTGCACATGTGCAAATCACCCATGATAACGTCCGGGTTGGTAAAACTGGCCTACCACCAGTTTTACTTTGCGAACCTGTCTGAACCGGGGGCAACCCACCACTGAGTGGGATCATCCCAATCTTGAGCTTCTGTGAAGACCTGGATAGATTCTGTGGAACAAATGGCAAGAGAGAAAGATCTCAAACCACCTTCCACTTCCAATTCGGCATTGTTTTTCCCTCTTACTTCCTACATCACCAATATTTGCAAACCTCCAAGAAGGAGGCAGCTAGCTACTGTTCTCTTGTCAAGGAAAAAGAATCACAAAATTGAACCTTGCTTTCTTACCTCCCAGATATTGTGACATACCTCCCAGATATTGTGACATTTAAGTTTTACTTTTTTCTGCTATGTTGAATATGTTAATCTTGCATTTATAATAAACAGTGGGTTTTTTAAATTTTATTACAAATTTTCCATCATTGGAGCTTTGCTTCTTGATCAGGGGAGCTAGGGTTTTATTTATTTATTTGTCTTTTTAACTAGCAGATTCCACTGCCTAAAAAAGTTTGAAAACTCCTGCTACTAAAACAGTCAGGGGCCAGCACTTTGCCTTTGTGACATGCTTGAGGCTAAATTAGGTCATTACCTATGATGTTATAATTTCACCAGAGGAGCTGGAGCCAAAGTCCTGTCCTTTAATATGTTTCTTAAAAAGAGTCTTTTTAAGCAGCTTTATAAGTTCTATAAATTACATGCATACACATAGATTGCTCCACAACTTTGGAGAAATAGGGCTCCTTAAGTTTAGTATTTTGTTCCTTGAAACGTTCCTTGAAACGTCCCATCTTCAAATGGAAAATAAAAATCAGCTTGAGTTTTTGGGATAAGTCAGCCTCCCAAATAGACCGCACAGGAAACATGACAAGGTAAACAATTTGACTTTAAGGCCTCTTTAACACAATCTTGCAAGTCTGAAATTACAAATTATGTGCCATCTCTTTATACCACCTAAATTAAGGTAGATCCTCTTTTAAGCTTTTTTCACTGTTCATTACTCAGTTTTGGACTTCTCCCCCTTTTATCTGATGGTCTCCCAGGCAGCATCTCTTCTCCTATCTTCCAAGTCATCTCACATTGCATTATAGGTTGGCATCTTTAATTAATAAATATGATAAACAAGATAGCCATCTTCCAGTGCTTGAAGGGCTGTCACAGTGAAAAGGGAGTTGGTTTGTTCTCCATAGCACCTGAAAGCAGGCAAGAAAATGGGTGGAAGCATGTTAGAGGGAGATTCAACATGAGAAAAAGATGAATTCTTGAAAGAACAATCAATGGAACAACTTGCCACCTGGAGTTGTGGGTGTTCCATCACTGGGAGTTTTCAAGAAAAAGTTGGACAACCATTTGTGGCATAAGGACTCCTGCTTTGGGTAGAGGGTTTGTACTAGAAGACATCCAATGTCTTTTACAGCCCTCTGATACCATGATTCTAATAATAGATTCTAATAATAATTTAATAAGTTGTAATTACATGAGTGCTTTTATCTTACATTTTCAAATCCCTAGTGCAAAGGTTAGACTGAAAAAAAATTGGCCCAGCCTATTGTGGAACATCCAAGGTTGGAGGCCATATGTTGTCTATATGCCATGAGTTAAACATGCTTGTTTTAGTGGGCATCCAGTTGCTAAAACCCGGGAGCTCCATCTTATTTTAGCCTCAGATAACAAGATATTTGGGGCTGTACATGTGGTGGAAGTTGGTCTTATAAAATACTTATCCAACTGAGAAATTCACAATAGCAAATGCTTATAACGCATCATCATGTATTGCTTTAGTGCATTTCAACATGACACCTACACCAGTTCAAAAGCAGCTTTGACCTATGTGGCGATATTGTCTGTGTTTGAAAACTGGGCCAATTTATTTCTGGCTCAGATGCAGTAATTTTAAGCCACAATAAAACTAGCTTTTTCTTTTAAAAACTGCTGCTCAGTTGAGCTTGAGGGCAATCCATTTTTCCTCATTTGCAGAAACAACTGCTTCATATTTCCTGGATTTAGCTGCCCTAGCCAGGTCTATCAAGGGGAAAGGTGACTTGACAGCTTTGCAGTTCTACTTCACTAGAACTGTTTGGATTTTTATTTTATTATTTCATTTATTTTAGCATACAGCCAAATGGACATATTGGCATATTGCAATATACAAAAATGTGGAGAGAGGGGAAGTCAAGGCAAATCATTTTATTTCTCTTCGCATGGAGAGAGTGAGGGATTTTTTAAAATTATTCTAGGATTTGCAGCAGCTTGGACACAATATAGTGATTGTTTTTTCCTTGTTTTCAATGTTGTGATGTTAATGGAACAGAAGACAACTGATTTTAGCAATGGGAAAGTAACTCTGCTTTATAATAATATATACATTCTAATTATTGTCTCTTAATAAAATAGGAGGAAGATATGTTGGATATGTTCACAACTTTGACTTCTTTATAAAATGATAAAGGCAGGAAATATACATACATACATACATACATACATACATACATACATACATACATACTTGTTATGAGGCAATGCCAAATGTCCCATATATAATATTCTTGATTTCTATAGAGGAGTGACACAGGTTTTCACACTCTAGACCAGTGATGGCTAACCTTTTTGCCATCATGTGCCAAAGCAGGGGTAGTGGGAGGAGGATTGCGCGCATGCGTGCCCACACCCATAATTCAATGTGCCCGCCCCCCCCCCACTTTTGGCATGCAATGGTCCAGTGGGCCCGGTAGGCCCATTTTTTTCCCTCCCCAGGCTCCAGAGTTTTTCTAGGAGCCTGGGGAAGGTGAAAACAGCCTTCCTCACTCCCCCAGAGGCCCTCCGGAGGCCCGGAAACAGCCTGTTTCCTGACTTCTGGAAGGCCCGAAAATCAGTTGGCCAGCACACACATGCGTGCTGGACTGAGGTAGGGCAAAGCTCACATGCCCACAGATATGGCTCCATGTGGCACCTGTGCCATAGGTTCACCATCACGGCTCTAGACAGATCAATAAATGGATCTTGCACCTATTACTTTTTTTCCCTGGCAATGCAGTCATAGAAGAAATGTTAAATAAATAATCAGTATCAATCTAGAAATTAAAGAGAAAATTGAATTTTAAATCAAATCAAAATACAAATCTTTCAAAATCCACAATTTTATAGCATAAAATTAACCAATGTGAGAAAGTATACATAGGAAAAATTACATTCAAAATGAGTAGCCAGATACATTTTTAAAAACGGTTTAAATGACCGGTATATTCAAAGTTTAGTTAAAAAGCAGTTTGTTAGGAATATAAATACTATAATTCTGTTTGACTGACTTAGCAGATTTTATCAGTAAAAAAATAAAGTGCCGCTCCTATTTATTAACTTGAGGATAAGCTTGTCAGATATGAGCACAATATTTCCGTAATAGAAAAAACGGTCTAATTCGTAATCCTAAAAACTCATTTTATCTGTTAACAGATCTGGATGATTAGAGAGAACAGGACTGAAGCCAAACATGACTGGGGGGGGGGGGGGAAACATCAACAAATTTGGAGATTTACAGAAGTAATAATTGAAAAAGAAAAAGAAGAAAAGATGAAGAACCCTAAATCCAATCTGCCCAGCAATACGTTGAGGTCTCTTCAAACAAAATGTGTGTATGTGTGTGAAGAAGGATAAGATATCATTGGTTGGAACAGAAGTGTATCCAAATTATATTTCAGACTAATTAACCCTATATTAAAGTCTTATGACACTACTCTTATTTCATGACTTTGAATATGATTCCTTTTGATTTTTCTTTTCATTGATCTTCATAATTATTGTTGAAGATACTTGTGATTGTAGTCTTTGTGTAGATTTCCATAATAGAGAGACTGAAGTGGGATTATGCTATGAGTTCCTAACGACAATGTTGCTGACATCAATATGGCATCCTTACATTCCTGGAGTCTGTTTAATGATACCCTTTTTATAACCTGGCATACTTTTCATTAAAAGTAATCCTAAAGCAAAATTCAATAGATATAAATCATACTACACAAATTAAATTATAATGTAGTACTATAAAACAAAGATAACTTATAAAATAACTCAACTGTAAGTCAAACAAATATCTCAATGAAGAAATGCCTGGATGAAATAGCACCAATAGACAAATATTGCATGCACCAAGCACAACTGAACAAGGAAAGATTTCAGCATTCAGGACGTGTTTAATGTCAAACGCCTTTCTTAGCAGGCCATTTGTAGATGATCTTACATGTAGATGGGCTGAATCATTTTGAGTAATTTAGTTAATTGCCAGTAGCATGAGTGTTTTGGCCAGTTTGGTAGAGATTTGATTGATAAGATCCTGGTCTGTATCTAAAATAATTTTAAATAGGTCAAATTTTGGCCTTCAAAGAAAGCGAACTGGACTTCCGGTGGCGCCTTCCTCGTCGGCGGCGGGCTCCTCCATGCCCGCCGGCATCCCGCCGCGTTAGAGCCGCCTCACAGCTGGCAGGCGGCTCGAACAACCTGCTCCTCAGCGGGAGGAGCAGGCAGAGCTCCTGGGGGTGAGGCAGGGCCCCCTGAGTCGCCCCAGGATTGTTTCGTTTGTCCTGGGGAGGGCTCAGAAGGATGGCCCCCTCCATACCTCCAGAGAAGCTCCGCGACGGGACTGTCCTCCGCTAAGCAATTAGCGGAGCCAGACGCTGGAAGCAACACCACAGCGTCTATGGGGTAAGCTGAATAAGAAAGAAGGAAAAGAAAAGAAAAGAAAGAAGCAAAGATGAAGCAAGTATGGATTTTTAAAACTGATTTTTTTACTGATTTTTTGGAAGAGTAACGAGAGGAGGGGGGAAGGAGAGGAAGAGAAGTGAAAGTTCCTAAGAAAGTTTTTTTTTAAAATGGCGACTGGTCTTAATTGAAAGAATGCCAGAGCGATTGAAAACGGAAGCTTTGAAATGAATGCCTTGCTATGGGAGAGTCACTTAAAGTAAACAGAATTTTTTTTTTTCTCTCTTCCCTTTTTTCTTGGATATCTTTTTTAAAGTAAAGTATGGCAAAGTGAAGTAGTATACTAAAGCCATTTAAAGTAAAATAAAGATGACTAAAGGAAGGGGGGGCTCCCCCTTGAGCCAGTTAAAGAATAAAGCTGAGATGATGCAATTGTCTGGATTGGCAGAAGGGGACTTAAAAGAACTTATAACAACTCCTTTATTGAGTGTAGTTGACAAAATTAAAAACTCACAGAAGAATCTTGTGGATTTGATTGCTGGAAAGCATGACCAATTAAGTCAAACTATTGTTAAAGTAATTTCAGACCTTTCAAATGTGGTGATTGAAATGGAGGAGAAAGTAACTGAAATTAGCAGTGAAATTGGCTCCCAGATTCAAGAAATACAAGAAAGGTTTGTGAAAGCTGAGATTAGTAATCAGACTACACAGAATGATATTATCATGCTTCAAATTAAAACTATGGCCTCTGCTATCAGAGTAAGAGGTATTAAAGAAAACCAGAGAGATTTAAAAGCAACTATTGCAAAGGTTCTTGCTGAACTACTAGAGCTTGAGGATGAGATAATTCTTGGTTGTATAGAGAAAGCTTACAGAGTCAACTCACGAGTAGCCAAACAAAGGAACTTATCCAGAGATGTTGTTGTCTACTTTACTGATAAAAGGTTGAGAGATGACATCTTACAAAGGTCCTACTCTGCCAGAGTGCAAGTAGAAGGTGAACAAATTAATATTTTTAAAGAATTACCATCGAAGGTTTTAAAGAAAAGGAAAGAATTTGCTTTCTTAACTAAAGAATTGAAGAAAAGTAATATCCCATTTAGATGGGACTTACCAGCCGGTATAATTTTTAGATATTACGGAGTGAGATATTGCTTGAATACTATTGAAAAAGCGGAACATTTTTATAAAAATATTTTTAAGGGAGCTTCGAAAGACCTTAAGAATAAGAAACAAGAAAGAGAGCTTGTAAAAGGTAAACAGAAGGATGAGACTCAAAGAATGAATCAAAGAATGTTAAAAGAACAAGGAGCGCAATCTGGTTTCTTGGAGGATCTTACTATGGACTTCTCAGATGGGAAAATAAACTACATCAGTGAACCTAATCTAGGAGCACTGGACCTTGAACTGCTGGAGCAAGATTCAAGAAATACTATTATTCAAGATGATCAGCAGCAGAGGTCCAATGCTCCGCAAGAAAAGGATGGTGATATCGAACAGCAGGAACCAGATTCCAACGAGGAAATTCGAGAGTTAACTAATGAGTGTCTTAAAGTCCTTCATCAGATGCAGTTGTTATCAGAAAGCTTGGACAATCTTGGATACCGGTTATAAAATTCCTAAAGTTTATATGGATTTGGATTTATGGATTATAAAGTCTTCATCCTGACTTGGAGTTTCTTTTTTTTATTCTGAATTGGATTTAACATCTTGAGCAAGTTTAACAGAGGGCTGCAATGGTAGCAGCGTTCTGTGATTATCCGATTATAGTTTTTCTTTTGGAACTAGCAGCGTTCTGTGATTATCCTATTATAGTTTTTTTTGGAACTTACAATCTAAGAGGAAGGAATGGAAATGAAAATATCTCACAACCAGAAGGAGTGAATAATAACGGGTGGCAGGATTTGAAATAGTTGTTATAAGAACATCTGGGAATGCAGCTGCTAGGACTTTTTTTTCTTTTTGATTTTTTTGTCATTAAGGTTTGGTGGAGCTGCATTGGGGTTTTTTTTTTTTTTTTTTTTATGTTGTAATAGAATACGTTAGTTTGAATGTTTCTACCTGGAGGAGTGAATATCTTCGTGGTTGGATGTTATCTATATAGTAGCAGTGTTTTGTGATTACCCTATCATGGTTTTTTTTGGAAATTATTATCTAAGAGGAAAGAATGGAAATGAAAACGTCTTACAACCAAGAGTGGATAACAAAGGGTGGCAGGATTTGAAACAGTTTTTACAAGAACATTTGGATGCAGTCTCAAGGATTTCTATTTCCCTTTTTTTCTTATTCTTTTGTTAAGGCTTGGTGGAGCTGCATTGGGGTTTTTCTTTTTTGCTGAAATAGAATACGTTAGCCTGAATGATTCTACCTACAGGAGTGAACATCTTCTTGGTTGGATGTTATTCATATAAAGTCACACGGGGGGTTTATATGGAATGTTTTGTTTTACTGATGGGGGCAGACAGAAGATGAAGAGTATCGCAATTGGATATAGGTGAAGAAAGAAGAATTAACTTCAATCAGGAAGAAGAGAAGACTGTAATTCGAGTTATGGAAAATTATAATAATATATGTATGATTATATCATATTGCATGTTTTTTCCCTGAAGGGGGGATTTTAGTGTTTTTGAATTAGGGGGAGTAGTTCGGATTAAACTAGCTGGCATTATCTAATATGAATAAGTAAGGTATAGAATTTTGGAGTGATCGAGTATGGTATAGGATTAGTAATGTTAGTAATGTTTTTCTTATTTTATTTTATTTTTTTCTTCTTTTTGTTTCTAAATTGGCTTAAATATTATAATGGCTATTCTTTTTTGGTGCCTTCTTTTATTATAATATTGTTAATTTTAGACAGATATTCATGTTTATAGGTTTCTCTTTGTATTATTTTATTTTATTTTATTTTTTTCTTTCATCTTTTTTTTTTTTAATTCTTTTCTTTCTCTCTTTTCTCTTCCTCTCAACTTAGATCAGAATAGAATTGAGTATATAATAGTATTTGTTTTTCTGGCTGTTAAAAATTTTCGTTGTTGTTTTTCTTTTTAAGAAATATGCAGCGGAAGTCAGGGGTGGGATGGGGAGGGAGGGGTTGGGGTTGGGGGGAGGTTGGAGGGGATGGGAGGGGGGGTGGGGGCAGGGGTGAAAAAAGGGGGAAAAATTTTTTTATTGTAAAACTTTTTCAATAAAAAAAAAAAAAAAGAAAGCGAACTGAACAATTCACCATGTTTCTCATCCACAAATCCAACATTTTCATTGCCTATGCAACAACAAAAAATTCTTACATTATATGCAAAAGAATAAGATGTGGAACTTTAAACAATCATTTTGACTTTCTTGAATGTATGATGAAATACCACAGGAATGCAAATTCACTGCAAAGGACTGCTGGCTGGTGTATCATGTATTCAAGGCATCTTCCTAGTAGAAACTTGCAACTTGTGGGAGAATTAGAGGTATTTTTGGATGAAAGTGTGCAGTTTATTCTTTTCTGTGGAAAACACTGGGGAATAGTTTTATATTAAGACATAGCAAGGTACAAACCTTGAAAAATTGAAGACATAAATGTGTAGACCATATCATCAATTCACAGGAACTCATAGTGAGGGTGGCTGAAATTCTTAATCGTGTTCACCTGACTCAAATGTGGAATAATTTTGTTCAGGTAACTGGAGAAATCTGAAACTACATTGGTAGTACAGATCAATAATTGGGCTGTAATAACTGAAGATACCATTATAAGTTATACAAACAAAAGTGATAGATGTGTATTTACTTGGATAAGTGTATAAATAAAAGTGTATAAATAAATAAATAAAAGGCTGTTCAGATAAAGTCTCAGGAGAAGACAATGTATTTTTTTCTGCTACATATTAGTAGCAGTTGTGGTGGTTGGATTTGCATATGGCAGAGATTTCTTACAGCGGACCATGGAATGAAAATATCAGATAGTTGTCTCCAACCAGCTATCTATCTGTTTTCTCTTTTGAAGTTTAGGCATGCTGACTGGTAATTTTGAGAACCATAGTCTGGAAGACATGTCAGATAAAGCTAAAATAAAAGTGAGGACAATAGTCATCTAACAGGTGGTAAATTGAGAAAAATTGAGAAATATGAGTCTGCTTTTGAAATACTCATTCCAACAGAATATGTTGTTCCATGTGTAATTGGAATTGCAAAATAGATTTGCAATTAGACATAGATTTAATGCTATAGTAAGAACTTCCACAAGTTCAACAGCCTTTCCAGCCTCTGCTTACCAGAAGCAGGAATTTGAGGTGGAAAATTCCAGAATCATCCGGAGAAGTTCCAACCTCTGGGAGTCTATCAATTTACAAAAGATATGCTAAAACTTGAGATTTACTGGTTTGATAGTAATAAAAGAGCATCCCTATAGATACTATGAACTTTGCCTCCTGTACTGCGTGTTGAGTGCTTAATTATTTGGACTGTCCATAAACTAAGAATGTGCAGGAAGACAAAACTGGATACTCCTCAATACCAATATAATGAAAATATATCCTTAAGAACTTGCATAGTTTTTGTGATGAAAGTGACAGTTCTCCTCTCACAGAAATTCCTCTCACAGAAATTAAGTTTCAGCATTCTCTAATCATTCTATAGGCACATGCATTTTTTGATGCTAGAATTGTGCATGATATTCTTTGTATAGTCACTTGACTAATGGCTATAACTTCACCTGCCATTCTCTGCAATGATCTACTGCCTAAATAGAGAGCACAGTTGTAGAAAAGCTGGAAAAGAGTCAATCTGCCTGAGGCTGCGCAAGGAATCCACAGACACTCAGATGGTCTTTCTATCCAAACAAAATGCCAGGCAGATTGTTCATTTCTTTAAAGACCTTTCTAATATTACTATTCTCAGGCAGCTACATCTTTTTGCTTTGGTCTAAAGTATTAGTTGTGAGATAATTTACTGGGTTTTTTAAAATGATATTCCACAATATCTTTTGTTGAGTGAATGATCTTGGCTTGGAAAATTATTGAGACAGTTGTGAAAATCATGAAAAAAAATATTTATAGTAGCCATTCTATAATGTGGGACCCATGATAGATTAAATCATACAATTACAACAGTAAATAAAATGGGGATATATCTAGTAGATTGTATAACTATAGTCCAATTAAAGATTACACTGATATATAAATTTAAAGAAAAATCAGACATCACGTTAATGAAAACTAGAAAAATATTAATATTGGGGCAACTGATAATTTTCTCTTATTTGCATGGTGGATGTGGTGAGGAATTTTTTTCTTTGATACTTCTTTACCAGGAAAGCTTAATGCAAAAGTAGTATAATGGTTAAACTTTGCATTTAGAATGAAGGGAGAAAGATCTATGTGCCCCTTTACCTACTAAGATTACTGAATGCTTTTGACCAGTTACTGCCTTTTACATAACTTATATGATGATTGGGCATCCAATGAGTGACAGCATGCACGAATTAAGATCAAGCAGATCACTGAAGTTCAGCTAAAGCTTGTGGGTGTTGTTATCATACAAACAAAAGAAGTTGCCTTACACTAAGTTAGTCCTGTGATCTACGGCACTTTAGTTCATTATTGTCTCCACAGAAGAGCAAGAGTTTGCCAGGGTTTCAGAACAAGAGTTTCTCATCATTTCTATCTAATCCTCTAAAATGAAGACTCTGAGAACATCCTAAAAAATCTCACTGAGTTCAATTTGTCTTCCTACCATCCAAATACACACAATTGCAATCAGAATTGTACCTTGCTACTATTGCTGGTTTGGACTATTGGGAGTTATGATTCAACACCCGGAGAACACAATTCCTTAGCCGTACAGACAATTTTTCTTCTGTGACTCAGGGCTAAATTTTTAATCAATAATATTCTACTGAGTCATCAGAGGTTTAAAAAAGAGCAAAAAGAAAAGAGAGAAAGGGATAGAGCTCAGTGGTATGGCATGTTTCATGAAGAAAGACTTTATGAAAGCTGTCCGTGGCTCAATGTGAGATTATGTTCTGGTAACCAGGAGATTCCTTGGCACGGTTCCCTGCCACAGGAAAGTGGGACCCATTAGATTGATCTGCTCCCAATGACAGATGGACTCAAATTAGTTTCAGAGGGAGGTGGGAGTTGTTCCTGATGGGCTTTTGGATGATCTCTAGTGGAGAAGGATGGACATACTGCACAGTGGTGAAATCTGAACCGGTTCACTGGCCGTGCATGCGCATTGTGTGCGCTGCATGTGTGCCAAATGCGCACTGTGTGCACATGCACAGTGCACACCAAACACACACTGTACGTTTAAAAAGCTACCGGTTTGGTCGAACCGGTAGTTTAAAAAAGCTACGATCCGACGATCAGCTGTGCCACACGGTTTAGCTTTGCTAGAAAGCAGGATTTTCTGCTTTCTAGTGAAGCTAAACTGCGCGGCACAGCTGTTTCTCCCCCTCGCTGTTCTACTGACCTTCCCAAGCCTCCTTTTGGCATGTGCTGCATTCGCACACATGAGCAGTACACACCAGAAGGAGGCTTTGGAAGGTAAGTAGAACAGCTGGGGGGATCAGCTGTGCCGCACGGTTTAGTTTCTCTAGAAAGCAGGAAATCTTGCTTTCTAGGAAAGCTAAACTGTGCAACACAACTGATCATCAGATCGTAGCTTTTTTTAACTACCAGTTCCACCAAACCAGTAGCTTTTATCACTACCTGTTTGCCCGAACTGGAGCAAGCCGGTAGCATTTCACCTCTGATACTGCATCCATCATGAATATTTGGTGGCTTTCATACCTCTCTCAATACCATCAACCATAGTATCCAATCGATTCCCTGGAGTGATAGTGTAATATGCTGGTTCCTGTAGGAAAAGGAGTGGCAGAATTTGGGATGGAGTTTAAAAAGGGACCAGCCTAGAATCCCTAGCCATAAATGATTAAGTGCAACCACTTTTGAGTTTCAGTTACTCTTATCTAACTCCCAGCAGGTGCTAATCATTAGCTGAGAACATTCTTATTGGTAAGCTATCCAGCAATAAATCAGTTTAATTAGAACTTCATGTGTGGATCTGATTTTTTGCACCTGACAGTTTCTCTCTTACCTATGGGGCCATTACCAATCAGTGTTGATTGGTAATGATAGATCCCACACTCATCCCATTCTATATGGAATTTCGCAGGATTTTGTACTCTTTCCACTCCTATTTAATATCTCACCCATTGGGTGAGATCATCCATCACCCTGGAATGTGGTATCATCCGTATGCTGATTATACTCAATTGAACTTTGGTGCTGTTGATATTCTGACTTAGTGCCTGGAGTCTGTGGGAATCCGGATACGGATGGGAATCTGAATTCTGCTTTGGGTTTTAGGACCTTCCAGATCTGGGATTTTACCATCTTTGATACTAAACAGATGGTGGCACTGCTCCAAACAGACCCACTGCACAATCTGAGGTTCCTTCTGTACTCTCAACCCTTCTCATGGAGCATGTGGTAGTCACAACTAGGAGGGTCTTTGCAGGCATGGTTTTTTTTTTAAATTAGATTTATATGCCGCCCTTCTCCGAGACTCAGGGCGGCTTACAATGCATTAAGCAATAGCCTTCATACTTTTGTATATTTTTTATACAAAGTCAGCTTATTGTCCCCACAAACTCGGTCCTCAATTTACCTATCTTAGAAAGGATGAAAGGCTGAGTCAACCTTGAGCCTCGAACTTGCAATAATTGCAGACAGCTGAATGCTAATAACAGGCTGCGTAGCCTGTTGAGCTATCTGAGGCTCTATCTGATGTTGTTATATCTATTGCTGAAGAAGGATCTGCTCACAGTTACTCATGCTCTAGTTACCTCCCAAATGAACTACTTAATATTCTCTTCATGACATTCCCTTGAACAGTATTTGGAACCTTCAGTTGGTGCAAAATTTGGTTATGCATACTCCTATGATGGCATGCATCTGCTCCATGAGCTGCATTAGATCCCAGTTTGCTTTTGGATTGAATTTAAGATATTGGCTTTGACCTTTATAGCTCTATATGTCATAGGGCCAGGTTATTTGAGAGACTGAATTACATCTACCATGTCAAGTAGGAGGAACATGTTACATGTCCCATCCCTTAAGGAGTTCTATGTGACAGGATTCCTGACCTTTGGAAAATCATCCCCCCTGAGGTGAAATTAGCCCCCAACCCTACTTACCTACCAGAAATCTCTCAAAGCATAATTCTTCTGTCAAGTCTGGAGATCCCTTGGGAACAAGAAGCCCATGAGATAGCTGTATTACGGGTCTGTGAAACACCTTGTCATGGTCTCAGTTACTGTGTATTTGTGTTTAACTGTTTTCAATTTTTATTTAAAATGTATTTAATTGTTTGGTTTTTTGTATGCCACTCCGAATCACATTCATGACAAGGTAGGCGACATAAATGGGAGAGAGATAGAGAAAGAGAGAGACTTAATCTCTGGCATTTCAAGTTTAAAAAGAACTTAAGGAGGACTGATGAGAAACTCTATCAAGTCTAATCTAGACTTTCTAATCTAAAAAGTTTCTTATATTTCTAAATCTTAAAACAAGTCGCAAACCTCTTTAGTTCCTTTTTTTAAGTATATTTAATCCAAAATGAAACATAGGGTCTTGTCTCTGAGTTTGTATGTTTTATGTTCTACAAATAACTCCAAGTTACACTAATGTGACAGAGAGTCACTGTCTTACAATTCATGTACTGAGATCTACATCGGACTACCAACAGATCTAGTCACATACAACTGTCAAGCAGCTATCAGATGGCAATGATTTTCTGTCACTAAGAACATGAACTGGATTTGAACCAGTGACCCAGTGCTGAAGGCTTTGTTCCCTATTACCGGTCTCCCAAACCAGCTGTCCATTCACCTGCACAATTAGTGTTCCTTCTAAATAACTTACTCATATTTTAACAAGAGAATATAAGATTCCTCTTGAAGTAATTTTACATTAATTTTTTAAAAAAATAATTTAAAAGCCCTGTGTGTATTAATTGATAAATGAATTAGCAATTTGATTTGCTGTCTATTTGAAAATTATTCATTTTGAGCACATGTTCCTGCAATATGAGTTCAGACTTATACATTTATATATTTCCCTGAGGTTCTGCTTTGCGGAAAATATCTGTTTGACCAGGACTGAAAGCTCAGATGACTGAGAACGCATTCATTTTAGAGATCTCTAAAAATATTTCTGCGATTATATGCAAGGATGAAAAATAGATTTCTTGATAACTGTATTAATGTAGCTGTTCCAGCTCATTCCATTGCACTGGAATTGCATGTTATTTTCTGAACAGACTACTATTTTCCTTAAGAGTACTACAAAATCATTAACACTCCAGGTAAATTGTATATGTATCTTTAAAGATAATACAAGATTATTTTAATCATAACTGGTGGCAACAAATTAAGCCAAAACAGACATACCACCATGCTATAATCTTACATGTAAATCAATCCAATTCCATATAGTATTAATAAATCAATTTAGAGAGCTAGTTTGATTTAGTGGCTAAGGCACCAGATTAGAAAGTAGGAGATCATGAGTTCTAGTCCCACCTTAGCCACAAAAGCCAGCTGGGTAATCTCAGGCCAGTCGCACTCTCTCTCAGGCCAACTCACCTCACAGGGTTGTTGTTGAAGGGAAAACTGTGTTGTATACGTTCGCTGCTTTGAGTCAAATGTAAAAAAAAATAAAGGCAAGATACAAAGAAGTAAAATTGTTAGGCATTTTAAGGGATGTCAAGTATGTATCTTATGGTTTTAAAATTTGGCTAATCCAACAAAAAAAATAATGTTTATGTTTAAAAGACTTGGCTATCATGCTAGAAGTGTAAAATAATGGTGGGCATTAACACATGCTATGATCCTTTGCCACTCTTATGCCAGGGGTGAAATGCTCCCGGTTCAGACCAGTTCGGGCGAGTAGGTAGTGATGGCGGCGGGCAGTTCGGAGAACTGGTAGCAAAAATCCCTGCCCCCGCCCACCCCCCCAATCCAGCTGAGCTGCGCAATCATCAGAGCCTTTTTTTTTTCCTTTTAAATGGCTCTGACGATCCCAGATGAGTTGCCTGCTAACCGGTAGCAAAAATCCCTCTCCCCCCCACCCACCCCAGCCTCCAGCTTGCTTACCTTAGCTGCTGGTCCCATCGCCTGAGTTGCTTCACTTGCCGTAATCTCTGCAATCCATTGCATCAGCAAGCAACTGAATCTCCCTGCCTGCAATCAAGCTCATCGGTGAGCAGCTCTATCTGCCTGCCTGCCTTCCTTGTATGCAGGGATCTCTTACCTTGGCAACTTTAAGACTTCAACTCCCAGCAAAGCTGGCTGAGGAATTCTGGGAGTTGAAGTCCACAAGCCTTAAAGTTGTCAAGGTTGGAGACCCCTGAACTATTGGGTAAGTTTTTTCCCCCTTTGGGAGCTTTTAAAAAAAATAGTTAATTGGGCAGTTTTTTAGTTGTTCTGTTTTTAGACCTAGCCATTTAAAGTTTAGGAAGTTTTAAATTTAGCTGCTTTTATATTAAATTAAAAATAAATTAAAATAAAATAATATTTGTGCAGCTTTCTGAGATTTAGTGTGTTTCTGTAGTGTTTCACTCTAACCACACAAACAGACAAAATCTCATGTCTGTGTATGTGGTTGTATGTGGAATTTTGTGTGTGTGAAGGGTGAAAGTTGGTTTTTTGGGGGGCTTTTTGTGGTTGTGTGAGGTTCCTGCTTGTGCGGGGGCCATTTTGGGTCTAGCACAGCTGCTTTTACATTGTGGGCGAGCCAGTTGTGTTGTGTTGTGTTTTGTAGGTTAAAAAAGGGCAAAGAAGTGACATTGACTTGGCCTCACCCACCCAGTCAAGCAACGCCCACAGAACCAGTAGCAAAAAATTTTAGATTTCACCCCTGCCTTATGCCATTTTGTTTAATATCCCTAAATTTGCTAATTTGGGGAAAAATTATAAGGTTGAAACATATGAATATAATTTTGAATTATATACTCCAAATTTGAAATATATTAATAAATGAATAATGGTGTACTTATCACACATTACAGTGAAAAACCCAGATTTACAACAATGTGTTAATTCTTTGCTTATAAAGTGGCTCTTTATTGATATAATATTATTTCAAACTAAGAAATAAACTACTCTTTATTGATTTTAGTTATTCCAAACTAAATTGTTTTTGTAATATATTATAATATGGCTTTATCCCTTTTTTCTTTTTCTTTGTTATACCTTTTCTCATATAGTAAAACTATTTATGTATCTACCGGTATTTCAGACCAATAACTTGACAAATTGGTAATTATTTTTCTTAAAACAAGGATTCCTGATTTGTAGCCTAATAACCTTTCATGGTTCATAAGGGAATGACAGATGGTTCTTGAGGTATTAAAATATTAAAATAGTTTTAAAGAAGATCCAAATCGTGTAAAATTTTAATATATCACAAAATTTCAAGCCAGAATACTGGCACTTTTCAAAAATAGTTTTGCCTAATTTTGTGTTCCATTAAAAAAAAAAAACTTTAATGAAGTTATAGTGATCCATGTATGAAAATTGGAAATATTGCTTTAATTTTTTTTCTACATGAATAGAGTTTGTGAATTGAAAAAGAAGTCTGAAGAGTTTAATTGTACAAACCAATTGTCCTTTCACTGAATTTCTGCCAGCAACTATATGCCTTGTAAAAATATAATAATAATAATAATAATAATAATAATTAATAATAATAATAATAATAATAATAAATAATAATAATAAATAATAACAACGCCATGACCGTGTTGCTAAGATCATTCACTGGAAATTGTGCCAGAAGTTTGGATTTGAGTACAGCAAAAACCACTGGGAACATCAGGTTGAGAAAGTTCTAGAGAATGAGAAACTCAAGATCTTGTGGGACTTTAGGATTCAGACTGACAGGCACTTGGTCCACAACACACCTGACATAACAGTAGTTGAAGAGAAAAAAGTATGATTCATTGACATTGCAATACCTGGTGATGCACGGATTGAAGATAAGCAGCAAGAAAAAATCACAAAGTACCGGGACTTGAGTGACTATGGAAAAAGAAATCATGTGTTGTTCCGATTATAATTGGAGCCCTTGGAGCAATACCCAAAGGGCTACCCCGCTATTTAGAAATTCTAAATTTACCGGACTTGAACATTTTGACTCTACAAAAAACCACCTTACTCGGAACAGCTTACATCCTCCGACGATACCTTAACAGTTCCTAGGTCCTTGGTTAGGACTCGAGCTGCTGAGCTATTAACCAGCCTCAAAGACTGTGAATCTCACTACAGATTAACCAATAATAATAATAATAATAATAAATGCCATGACTGTGTTGGTAAGATCATTCACTGGAAATTGTGCCAGAAGTTTGGATTTGAGTACAGCAAAAACCACTTGGAACATTAGGTTGAGAAAGTTTTAGAGAATGAGAAACTCAAGATCTTGTGGGACTTTAGGATTCAGACTGACAGGCACTAGGTCCACAACACACCTGACATAACAGTAGTTGGGGAAAAAAAGTATGGTTCATTGACATTGCAATACCTGGTGATGCACGGATTGAAGATAAGCAGCAAGAAAAAATCACAAAGTACCAGGACTTGCAAGTTGAAGTTGAGCGACTGTGGAAAAAGAAATCGTGTGTTGTCCCGATTGTAATTGGAGCCCTTGGAGCAAAACCCAAAGGGCTACCTCGCTATTTAGAAATTCTAAATTTACCAGACTTGAATATTTTGACTCTACAAAAAACCACCTTACTCGGAACAGCTTACACCCTCCGACGATACCTTAACAGTTCCTAGGTCCTTGGTTAGGACTCGAGCTGCTGAGCTACTAACCAGCCTCAAAGGCTGTGAATCTCACTACAGATTAAATAATAATAATAATAATAATAATAATAATAATAATAATAATAATAATAATAATAATAATAATGGTAGTGTATGCCTGGTGCCTTCGATACAAATGTCAAGTTTAAACACAACTGGTGTATTTCAGAATCCCGTGCAAATTATGTAAATGTGGAGAAGCTAATTGGGTATAGCTCTCAAGATTCTAGCAAATTGCCAAAGTGACCCATGACTCTGTCATGTTAATAGTGGTTCTTCTAGAGTGGTATATTTTTGAGACATTTCTTCTTGTCGGCTGACAACAGCAAACAGCAATTACCAAAATGCAAAGCTTCTACAGAATTAATTCCAGAATTAATACAAAATATATAAACTTTTTCCCAAAATGAAGGTGACCCATGCTGATGTAGAAAATCCTACTTGTTCATTTAATTTACTTGAGCAGAAAACAATAATTTCCAACTTTCTACATATTCACGTTGACACTGAAATTAAAACAGAAATGCATAGATAAAGAATCAGATACAGATATTACGAAATACAGGGGCTATGAAATACGGAATGTATGTTCACTCATTTATTTGAGAAAGCTAGTTACTTTGGCTAAGAAATGGCTGAAATATAAATATTACAATCCACTTTACTGTAGTACTGATAGAGATTAATATTTCAAACTCGGGGTTGAACTGAGGACTCCTTGTTTTCTTACAGATGTTGATTATCTAAATTAGATAACATCATCTGTGTACTGACTGGATAATGAACGCCTTAAGGAAACACTATGATAATAACAAGTAGAACAAATATTTCTGTTTGTAGGCTAACAACGTTGCATACTTTTTGTTTTCTGGACAATCATAAGCCCTTCCTCTAAGCAGGATTTTGTCCCTACTATCTTCAATCTCATACTGAAGTACAGTACGCCCTGAAACAAATAAATACCACTCTGTGGCATTGTAGATCTCACAAGGTAATATGATTATGAGAATCAGTGATTGCTGTTCTGAAGTGAAATTATTCCTCTAGTTTGCAGTGTCAAAAAAGCTTAAGCCAAATGATACTCAAGAAGAATGAATCTATCTGTCTATTTCCAATGATTTTAAGATCAGCCATTGCTAAGGTTGTTGCATATGTCATTCCAGGGTAAAGAAAACTACTGAATTAATTGCACAAAAATACAAAAATAAGCATGGCAGTTGAGAGATCAAAACCAATGGTGAATACATGAGCTAGATTTATGATTGGCTAAATCCTAGCATCGAAAGTGATCCAATGGACAATGAGTGGAGTGATTTAATCTCCAGGAGCCTATTTTCATTGCATAGAGGGCAAAACTGACTCTTAACCCATTTTTAGTATGGTCTAGTCACCAAATTCCTGTTTATTACCTTTTCTCTTAAAGCTGATTTTGTGCTATCAAACTATATGAAGGAAAACAGCTTCAGTGCCGTCTCATTTTATTAATCCAGAAACAAAGACTAGAAGTTACGGTTTCACAATTGGTAGCCTGATGCCTTAACCACTACACCAAATTCTTTAATAGGAGCACTATAAAATTAAAATAATCACATTTTATCAATTCTGTGACCATTTTTAAACTATTATATATGTTTTCGGCAACTTGAAATGTAAACCTTGCAACAGTTAAAATACATTGGCTATTTATATGATATGTCTACAGATTCATTACCTAGTTTCTAGGTTCAAATCCACTCTCCAATAAACTCTGCAAGTTACATAGACATCCACATTCCTAGAATCAAATGAATCTGGTGCACAGTTCTGGAATATATGATCTACATTGCTTCTATCCTCCTTAACCTAGAGCATGACTTCGTTCAGCTACACATCCTATTCTCTCCATACCAGCCAACTCATTTCTTAAGAGGTTCAGGCAGAAATGGTTATTAATGTAGTGTTCCCTTCTTTTGTAATCAAAGTAGAAGGAAGTTTCAATCCATATGTCTAGAACTGTAGCTGTCTTTGAGGCCATAGGAAAGCATCCACCCAAATTGACAGCCAGTGATTCAACAAGTGCAGAGTTGATTGTTTTACTCATTGCTGGGTTGCACCAGTCAATGGGGAAGGGAGACAAGGGTCTTGTAGAGAGGAGGGAGACAAGCATTTGCTGAGAAGAGGTCATGTCACATCCTCAGCCTGATGCACTTGAGAGAGCTACTGTATAATAGCAGGGCACTTACCTCTAATCATAGGCTGTGAGCACTTGACATTTCCATTCGAATTACATAAGTACCACTCTGTTATCTTCCATAAGCGCTTGCGTAAAAGAAGCAGCAAACAGTGTCCTAGAAATGAAGGTTGTCATTGTCGACTTTCAGGTAGGATTATCAGGTTAACATCACTTCAACTGCAGGGTTTTTTTTCCCCATCGGAAGTATTTCTGTTGAAGAGAAAGCCACAACAGTGATGTAGAAATGAGACATTACTATCAAATATTTGGCTATTTCCACTACTGATTAATAGTGCTGCAAATTGCAGCTCTACTGCCTTACATTGTGCAGTGTGACTTAGTCTACACTTCTTTTTCTTAATTCTTTCTATACACAAAACACTGTACTACTTATTTACAATCCAGGACTTGTCTTAAAAGTCTTCTCATCAATTTGACATATGCATGAACTCATAGACTAGAGGGAAGGCCTGCTTTCTATGAAATACTTGAAAGGTATAGTATTATTATTTTGAATACCTGTGCAAAAAAAGAGGCGTTCCACAATTTACAGCTGATTTGCAGTAATCTTCACTGCTGTTTGCTCTTGAAATACTATTAAATCTATGAATTTGTGTGCTCCATGCACTCTCTTTTCATAAACATTGCATTTCAACAAGATACTATAGTGACGGAAGGAAAAGTAGTGATCATGGAGAAGGAGGGTATCAAGTGTGAGTGATGAATGCAGAGTTGTATCATTACAGCACAAGTTGCATCCCCTTTGTACATGCATTGGGTACATGCCCTTTTCTCATTTTGCACACCTGTGGAAGGACCAGATTTGCAATCTGAGAATTCTCTTTGATTTACAATTATATCAGTAGTTGTACGCCTTGACCAATTTGACTAATCTAGCTGGTGTACCAGATGTCACCTCTATTGGAATAGGAGGTCTTGACAACAATAACTCATGCCCACATAAATTTCTGATCAAAGGTGATGTAGTCTACTCTATTTGGGGCTGCTTTGGAAGATAATTTGAAATCTTCAATTGGTATCAAAAGCAGTAGCTTATTTGCTGACAGGTAAAGGATGATTCAGCAATGGTACACCTGCTGAATGCAGGCCCCATATGAGTTATCCATCTATTTCTGAGTTCAGTTTAACGTGTTGGTTTTGATCTACAAAGTCATTAATGGCTTGAGTGAAAGGTACCATAAAGTCGAATACCTGCAATATCAACTTAGGAAAGGGATTCTGTCCCCTGATGAAGTTGGAGAAATTAGTTTCCCATTATGGCTATCCTCATTTTTGGAAGAAAATGTTCTCCAATAATAGATTTGTTCCTATATATCTGGTATTTAGGAAGACACCAAAATTCTGCAGATTACCTCCAGTTTGGAGCCTTAATTTAATGCCTGCAATTTGGCAGTCCCAATCTCACCAGGGTCAAGGTTGACTCAGCCTTCCATCCTTCCAAGGTCAATAAAATGAAAACCCAAATTTTAGGGGGTAATATGTTGACTCTGTAAATTGCTTAGAAAGGGCTGTAAAGCACCGTGAAGCAGTTTGTAAGTCTAAAGTAAGTGCTATTGCTATTGCTATTAATGCTAATGCACTGGACATTAACTGGGGTTAATGTATTCTTGTATGTAGATAAGGAGATACCTTGTTTTATTTGGTTTGTGTTGCTTTTAAGTTTTTACTGATTTTATTGGTTTTGTACACTGCCCAGAGTTCATATAGGCTGAATAGTTTAAATAAATAATTAAATAGATTAATTCTACCCAATATTAACTATATCTTTCTTTACTGTGGATTGTATTTGCCTATTGGTTTTAATTTATTTGTACTGTACTTAGTTTAATGTGTTGAATTGATATGAACTGCTTGGAATCAAGTAAATGGGATAAAGGAGCCTTGGTGGAGCAGCAGACCAAAGCGCTGTTAAATAGCACTTAGCTACCAGCTGCCTGCAGTTACTGCGAGTTCAAATCTCATCAGGCTCAAGATTGACTCAGCCTTCCATCCTTCCAAGATAAGTAAAATGAGGACCCGGATCGTGGGGGCAATAAACTGACTTTGTATAAAAAAAGAACACCGCTTTGGGGGGGGGGGGGAAGCCCTACTAAGCAGGTATATACAAAAGTATGATGGCTATTGCTTAATGCATTGTAAGCCGCCCTGAGCCTCCAGAGAATGGTGGCATATAAATCGAACCAATAGATTAAATAAATAAATATAATATAATATAATATTTTTAACAAATACTGTAAATATTCATAACAAGATTTCCCAGTGGATTTTTTAAAGCAATGCCATAAGGACTCAGAATTTTATCAGAATATCTTGGAAGGTTTTTCTCTGTGTCATTTCCCAGGTCTATTTATATATACCCAAACAACACATTTTTGGGAGGTAATCATACACTTTAGAGAAAGAATGCAACTGGTTCTGAATCAAAGTCTTTGATCGCTGGCCATCAACACACCAATCAACCAGTAGGAAAGTATTACATAAATACAAAGCATAGAATAACCAAAGAACATATGCTGGTAGAGAGACATTTTCTGAGGATGGGGTCCAGCACAAATTCAAAAGCTTGGCAGACTACACCACTAAACCTGGTGACCAACCGAGATTGATCTTGCTAAGTCTTTGTCAATGCACACAATCAATACTCAGAAATTTTAAGAAAATATAAAATCCTTTAAAATGTTCAAAGTTTTATAAGCTTAGAAACTCTCTTATTGAAAGACAGGAAGATAGGCACTAACATTGTAATGTTCAGTATAGTTTAGATACTGTAGTAACAATGACTCAATTTTTGAATCTATTAATCATCACACGAAGCATAAATTCTTTCCTTGATTTTTTTTTAAATTATAGCCTTCAGGAATGTCTTAGTAAACTCAAACTGTTGTGTAAAATTAATTTTGTTTGTGTTATTTTTCACTTTGAGATTTATTGGGATTATTTTGTGTAATAAACAATGAGCTGAAGAACCCTAGGACATCTAAACTTTTACTAAAAGAAGGAGTAGACTTTTAGAAGGTCAATTACAATATGCAACACTGGCAGGTTTTTTATATTTGAGTTATTTGTCACTTGTGTTGGTGACTTCGCTCACATATTGGCAGCACAATTTAATCTTCAAGGCTTGTGATTTTTTTTTAAGGGCACTCTAAGAAGACCAAAATTGCAGGACTCATGAATGAAACATGTCTAGATACCACAATTGCACAAGAGAGAGGATGAAAATACCTACAGTGTGTTCAAATGCATACACGTTCCCTTTTCAAATCTCATAACTTCAAACAATAGGAAACTTTTTAATGGGCACTTTCAGATTCAGAGAAAGAGATGTTAACATGAGATAATCCAATAGAGCATTTAAACAAAACCACATCATCAAAGGCCAGGAATATAAATGAAGATTCTCTCTCTCCCTTAAATATACTCTAAAAATGTTTTAGTTCTATTTGTTACAAAGATTGAACTTTTTCCACATTTTTCCAGTTATCTGCTGAGGGCTTCCTATTTGACATGTAGGCAATTTTATATGCTTTACATGGTTAACAATAGGTTGAGTGAGAAAAATGTGTTATATTTATATTTAGAACTCTTAGTGCTACCTAAGATTTGTGTTTTCTATTATGTGAGTCTGGTGAGCTGCTCGGGGTCAAGAGGATTGTGTGTATGTGCTAACTTTGCTGCATAGGCCAGACACTGGGAACTAGAATGGCAAACCAATCATATTTTCAGTGTACTGAGGTTAGCCTTGAAATAGCTTCCATGCGTCCATGGAACCATTACTGAAATATACATAGAGAATTCCATTTGTTCGGTATTAAATGCAAGGTTACTAAAGAAGACCTGACAAAATGAACATAAGACAATAGAGTTAAAAGGTCTCTCTTATCTTCTAATTTCATTCCAGGTATTATTCAAACTGCTTGCTTTAAACCGCGAAGCCTTTAACCACGTGGGAATAGAGTATCTGAAGGATCATTTCCTATGTGAATCAGCCCGTATACAGCTTTTCCTGACTTGATTTCCTCCAGATGTGTTGAAAAAAAATGGGAGGGGGTGTCCTGCCTCATCTTGAAGACAACAGGTGAGAAAAAATCATTTTAAGATCTTTTCTAAACCTGTTCTTCAATCTCTACAGAGATAAAAGGTTGACAGTTGAAGGTACTGTGATTGACACAATAGCATCACATTTACAAAAGCTCTCTATTGAAAGCTGGTTTCCTGTTCTTCAGGAAATACGTTGTCATCATTTTATTTTAAAGGTTAGGTTTACTTTTTAAATTGCTAGTTTTTGAAACCATCATTCTAATTTTTATAGTAAATCCCTCATTTATATTGTTCCAAACAAACTTTTCCCACAAATCAGGAGAATACACAGTGACTAATAGATTGGAAGAAGTCAGTATATATACCAATAGCAAAGAAGACAATTAACAGTGAACAAATTGTCACACAATATCCTTAATTCTATGTGATAGCACAATAAAATTTAGGAGCATCTAATGCAGATCAGAGCAGTACGATGAAAGGAGATGCCACATATTCAGGCTTGAATTATAAAAGCCCGAAAAGAAAATATATTATTACCAATGTATACAAGATCATTGAAAGTGTGTAAGAAAATCCACAAGAAGGAAATAGGTGCTTTATTGGTTATAGAAATCCCTCTGACTGTACCAATAACATTAAATTGTGAAGTATCCTTAGGAACAAGGAAATCTCAGAACATTTCACTGTCCTTATGCAAAATTTGCACACTTTCCTTTAATTATTCAACTAATATATTGAATATATATTGAGGGAAGTTGAGATTGAAGAAGATAAGTGTGGTTCTGAAATTGGAAGAATAAACATAAATAATCTGTGCTATGGTATTCCTCTAATGGCTGAAAAAGCAAACAATCCACAAGCTCTCTTAATAAAAGTCAAGGAGTACATTGGAGAGAAAAAGGACTTATAATTAAATATAAAAAAGATCAAATTAATGACAATAGGCGCAGAAACCAATCTCAGAACTGACACTGAAGTGGTAATTTCTACCATCTAGGATTGACTATCAACATTAATTAAAAAAATATGTGATAGTCTAGCACTTGGTAAAATAGCTATAAGTGCCTGGGCAAAGATGTCCGGATGCTGTGATATGTCTATACCTGTAAATATCAGGGTCAGGCAAGCAGTGGTTTTTCCTATGATGCGGTATGGAAAGCTGGATTTTGAAGAATTAGGATTTTTTAAAAATGATGCTTTTGAATCTTGATGCAGGAGAAACCTTGGTGAAGATTCCACAAATAGCCAAGAAAACATGTATTATAGAATTACAGAAAAAAAAATCAAAACAGAGTTCTCATTTAAGACACAAATTATTTATTTAGGACATATTATGTAAAGATATACTGTAACTTCCCTAAAAAGTCTATAGTGTGGGAAAATGCCTGACTTGCCTGATCAGCAGAGGCTTTCTTTTCTCTTTTTTAAAGCCTCTGACGATTCCAGCAGACTTGCCTGATCGGCAGAGGCTTTTTTTTTTTTAAAGCCTCTGACAATACAAGCTGACTTGCCTGATCGGCAGAGGCTTTCTTTTTTTTTTTAAAGCCTCTGATGATCCCAGCTGAGCCGCGTGATCATCAGAGGCTTTTTTTTTAAATTTTAAAACCATTTTTTTGGCCAAAGACGTAGAAAAAATGCTTTTAAATTTTTTTTTAAAAAGCCTCTAATGATTGAGCGGCTTAGCTGGGCAATGGGGTGAGGGGCAGAGATTTTTGCTACTGGTTCTCTGAACCACCTGCCTCCATTGCTACCAGATCAGGCGATCTGGTCTGAACTGGGAGCATTTCACCCCTGGCTAGAAGGGACCTGGAGGTCATCTAGTCCAACCCCCTGCTCCAATAGGACATTGTTAAAATGAGTTTCTGTCTTTTGAAACCCCCATCACATGACTACATAGCCACGCCCACCCAGTCACATGACCCCCCCACCAAACCACGCCCACAGAACTGGTGGGAAAAAAATTTAGATTTTACCACTGGTCCTGGGCTCATGTAGTCATCTTTTGTGACCTTTTGACAAGAAAAATCAGTGGGGAAGCCCAATTCACTTAACCACCATGTTGCTAACTTAACCACTGCCGTGATTCACTTAACAACTGTGTCAAGAAAGGTCATAAAAATGGGGCAAAAACTCACTTAGCAAATGTCTCACTTAGCAACAGAAATTTTGGATTGTGGTCGTAAGTAAAGGACTACCTGTATTACTGCAAGAAGACAAAAGTTCTATAGTAAAGTACTGAGTCACATGATTATCAGTTCATGAAAGTTATTCCTAAAAAAGTGGTAACATTACATTCTTGTGTTTGTGCACCCATTCAGGGATTAGACATACTTTCACAGAATTGTTGCTATATGGGTGCTGACACAATAAAAATACTGTGATTTACAGTATATAGAATGAAAATGCCAGAGGAAAGAAAAAATAACCAGTTTGAGGTTGAGAATATAAGGAAAAACTTGAAGAAATAAAGAAAAAAAGAGGGCATCTTTTTAGAATTCATTTCAAATTGGAAGATGTGCCATACCCTAGAGAGCATCAGAATATGTCTTGCCTAGAGCGCCAACATGTCTAGAACTGGCCCTGTCTGGAATAATGCTAGCTATTTCCATTTTTGTCTCTATCACACTCTGATGTGTCAAATGGAAAACATGGGAATTGTATTTAATAGGAGCTATTTTAATAGGAGGTAAAACACACATACACATACAACATTGATATCAGTGGTGGGATTCAAATAATTTAACAACTGGTTCTCTGCCCTAATGACCAGCTGGGTAGGCATGGCTCGGTGGTCATGTGACTGTGTGGGCATGGCAATGTTACTCACGTCGATGGGCACTTCGCCTTAGCTGTTACAATGTAATAAGAGTTAACCAGAGAGGCAGTTTCTGTAAGCAGGGCAATAAAGATTAGGCTAGAAACAACACCAGAATGTTTCCTTCCTGCCTTCCTTACAGGATTAGTCCTGTAAAGTGGAAAAAAAACAAAATAAGATTTCTTCCAACAACTGGTTCTCCAAACTTCTTAGAAAGTTAACAACCGGTTCTCCCGAATTGGTGCAAACTGGCTGGATCCCACCACTGGTTGATACAATTGTTATAGCAAATTAGATGTATAGTAGTCTTTGCTTAATGATCAGAATTGGGATGGCAACTCTATGGCTAAGCAGCCCAATAATCACTTCTCATTTGGTTGCTAAGTAAACCACCATGATTGTTAAGCAAGACATCATGTGGCCATGGTTTATGATTTTACTTCCATGTTCTCCATTAACTTTGCTTGTTGCATGTCAATTGGGAAGCATCAAGCATGCAAATAACAATCATGTAACTGCAGAATTTGGCAATAGTTGTAAATGTGTGCAAGTTGTTATGGCAATCTTATGACTGCAGGACACCGTGGCAGTAATAATGCAAGCATTGGTTGCAAAACTGGGAGGGTTAACTTCAAATTGTCATTAAGTGTAACTTCAAATGGTCATTAAATGAGCAAGTCAGTAAGTGAGGACTATCTTTAGATAGAAAATGGAGAGCTGAGATGTTGGGTGAAAAGAATAGATTGAAACTAGGGTTGTTCTTGTTTCCAAAAATTATATAGAAAAAGTGTGCAGTAATACAGCAATTATTTGTTATTCTTTTAAAAATTCACTCTTTTTTTTTTTCAGATTGGCAGAAGCTCTTCTCTTCTGAATATTTTCAAAGCACGCCCAATCTTAATAGAAACTTGACTGTTCAAAGACCGGGACAGGAGAGACAGAGACAGGCTATAGGCATAGCCGTAATGGATTCCCTCACTCCAGTTTCAAAAGCCTTTAACTAGTCTGCTAATATGATTTAAACATAAACTGAAAATACTACACAAGAGGAGGAAAAATATATCTCACCTTTATCGTAAAATATACCATATGCTCTGCAGAGAGGCCTGTTCCATGTAAATTGTGAAATCTGCATTCCTGTGACTAAAAATGCCATTTTCTGTCATTTCTTTAAATGTTCAGTTTTTAACAGAAATAGGCTTGTATAGGCAATTTAACAATATCATAGAGATTAATCTGTTCCTGAATAAGGCACAGATAAATAAATACACATAAGGCATCTTATGTGTATTTATTTCTCTTTCCAGGTTGCTGCTATGTTCAAGGAAAACTGAATATTTCAAAGGGGAGATGTGAAAAATAGCCCATTGCTTTCAAACCACCCCTTCAAATACTTAATTGAAAAGAGGATGATAATATTTAAATGAGATTATATTAACCATTGTCATTCTTTGATTGTGGCTGCTTTTGTTCCATTGCTGCCTTCGTTTTTCCACAGTGAGATTTTGTTGTGGAATTTAAAGCATATTCTTAGCATTTACAAAATAAATGAACGCAGAGGCCTGTAATTTAGTGCTCCAAAGTTAATACAGGGAACCTCTGATCTTTTAACTGTCACATGACTATTGATTTTCAATACTGCAAAGCTCTGTGCCACCCTAAGCGTGTAGATCTGCAGATTTGGAAGAGTTTTTCCCCTTATCAGCTCAGTCCCTGAGTACTTGTGCATTAAGGCTACAAATATCCATGGTTAACGGCGTGTCACATGGTAGCTGAGCGGACGTGCCAATTTTCTAATGAAGTTGGGCTGTTGGCAAACACACCAGTCATCATATATTGAAAGAGGTCCTTCTTTTGTGTATTCCAGCACACTTGAATGCTTCTAAAGATACCAGTTACATAATTGTCTAAGGGCCAAGCGAAGAGTGAAAATGCATCCAACCAGCACCAGCACAAAAGGAGAAGGAAAATGCTGGAATTAAAAGCAAAGTTGTACCAAGCCTTTAAAGCTTAATAGGCCGCGTATTTATTTGCTGCTTGTGCTGGATATATTTGGCATTGCGAACTCCAGGAGAGAAAGAATGAAGGAACTTGCATTGTTTAAGGCACCAGCTACTCAAAGTGGGATCTTTGCTTGATGCTTACAGCTGTTTCCTTTACTCCCTCTTAAGAGTAGTTTAACTGTTTGGCTTTTTTTCTTTTTTCTTTTTTCAGGAAAAGCTCCATACAGTGTAAGATTATTACAGCAATCTCTTCTGATGGCATTCTTTCAAACAATGGCTTGTTTTACTCAGCCTTTACTAGATTAGCAGTGTAGCTGATTTCAGAGGCCCCCAGAGTTATCACTGGGATTCCTAAGCCATGAACAAAGGCAGATGACACGGTGTACGGAAGTGAAATCCAGTCAGATACAGGCCTGCCAGGGCCAAACCACAAGGAACTGAGAATTAAATGTACAAAACATGCCATGTGCCTCTTGAAGTTATATAATATTTTCAGAATTACCAGTGGGCAGCGGAGGGGTGCATTCAGGCTTGGAATGCTTGAAGAATGAGTGGAAAATATTAACTCTTTCTCTTCCGCCTGTATCTCGATGGAACCTCAAATATGGTGGAACCAGGGGTGGGTTCTACTTACCTTTACTACTGGTTCATAACGGGGCCACGCGCGCGCGCATGTTCTGATGACATTGGGGTCGATAGGCGGAGTCTCCTGCCAGTTTTACTACCAGTTCTATAGAACCTGTGAAAACTGGGGGCAACCCACCACTGAGTGGCACTATTTGTAACAGAGTCTTCTTCCTGGCGCAGTTGATTTTAATAAAGGCACCTCCCCACTCTCTGAAATACGAATACAAATATGACAACAATTGAGCCCCAAATTTCTGTTGTTAAGTGAGACAGTTGTTAATTGAGTTTTGTCCCATTTTACGATGTTTCTTGCCACACTTCTCAGGTGAATCACTACAGTGTTAAATTAATAACACAGTTAAGTTAATAACACAGTTGTTAAGTGAATCTGGCTTCCCCATCGACTTTGCTTGTCAGAAGGTCGCAAAAGCGATTCTCATGACCCCAGGACACTGCAACCGTCATAAATATAAATCGGTTGCTAAGTTTCTGGATTTCGACCACGTGACCATACGGATGTTGAAACTGTCATAAGTGTGATAAACGTTCATAAGTCACTTTTTTTAGTGCCGTTGTAACTTTGAATGGTCACTAAATGAACAGTTGTAAGTTGAGGACTATCTGTACACATGCAAATCCACAAATATCTACTTTGTATCATTTGCATCGCCTAAAAGACTGGCAACATCCTCCTGCAAGCAACCTGGCCCTGAGTTCAAAATGTTTGAATCTGACAAGGTCTGACTTCTTGATTAACAGACCGAACTTCATTTTTAAGGTTTTGTTTTTTTTAAACCCCTGTTTTCTCTATCCTGAGTAGAATCATAGCTTTGGCATCAGGGCAAATCAGCTTGTTCAAAAGGTACACTAACGTTGCAAAAATGTACTGAGAGTTGGTGGTGCTTTCTAGAATGTAATGATTCAATTTATAACCCATGTTAAGGGAAGACTGTGAAAATGTGTGAGAAAGCAGAAATTTAATGGGAGGTAGGTTCTATAGGATGTGCTAAACTGTCAACACTTGGCTTGGAAGTGAGTCTATGATCTAATAGTTGCTAAGCGTTAGCTGAATTTTTTGTTTTAACTGGAAATCACAGACTTGTCAAACGTAGAAAACATGTTTTTAATCAGAAGCATTTTTGTTTTACTAAGAGCTTAAAGGGGTTGGAAATGTTTCAAATGCGATGGTTGCTTAAAGTCGTTTTGTTTGGTTCTATAGGTACTGCTTATTTTTCTTATATTAAAAAAAGACAGGGTGGGGGATAGGAAAGCTTCCAAAAAACAAAAGAAAACAAAATCCTTACATAGATACCCCAAAGGGGAGTTGGGCATTCTTGAACCAGGTAACTAGTTTAAAGTCAGCCGTGTCTCATAGTGGACTTTTTACTGGCATGGTGAAATATATAATGAAATTCTACAAGGAAACTGGAAAAACAGCCAAATTGGTGCAGCAAAGTGGTTAATAGGATCATTAGCCTCCTCGCTGTATTTTTTTGGACACTCTCTGCCTATACCAGAGTACTCAAGAGCAGATTGCAGGAACAGGCTGACAGTTACTAGCTAACTCAGCAGTGCTGGGTGCAAACTGCCATCTTCCTGTGGATTTACAGCTGCCACTTCTGCTACTTCAATTAGTTCTATAGCACACAGATGTTGCTTAAATGTTGCTGCTAATGATACTGCAATAAGCGTAAGATTCATGCCATATTTTGAGGCACGTAAATTTCTCAAGTGGCACAATTAAAGTGGAAATATTAGGTGGGGAGAACTTGGCAGTCTCCACAACTTGGAAAGAGCACCCGCTATGCAATAATGGGTCAAAAATTCATTCAAGTTTTACTGCTGCTCAGAGTTTTAAAAGACTTTTCACAGTTGAATGCAAAGTAGTAAAAATCAGAGTATTAGGAAATGAGAATGCTGTTCTGTTATTCAGACATGACTTTTCATTTCAAATTGAAATCACATGCTTTTTCCTTTCTTTTTCTGCTCTTGAATGCTAAATGACCACAGAGAGAGAGAGAGGGGGGGGGAGGGAGGGAGGGAGGAAGGAAGGAAGGAAGGAAGGAAGGAAGGAAGGAAGAAGGAAGGAGGAAGGTACTTAAAGAGAAAACCAGAATGGTTATAGTCCCACCCAAATAGTAATTAATTAATTGCTGTGGATGCAGAAAAGTTAGGAATGTTGGCCATGGTAAGGACAAAAAAAAAATATGTCTCAAATTGCACATAGAGACAGCATCAATCATTTCTGAAGCCAGATGCGGCCTCCGAACTGTAGCTTGACAACACATCTCATGTTTGTGCAGCTACCAAGCAATTATTCTTTCCATTATATCTCCCAATGACAGACTGCAAACCCACGGCTGTAAAAATTAGACTTTGGGCTTATACAGTTATGTTGAATCTTTTAAAACAAAACAAAACAAAGAAAACTTCTCGCTCTGGCAGTGTTTATGAACTTGTCACATTGCATGTACATAATTTTCATCAAAATTTCTTGTTACCTCATTTCCAGCATTTCAGGATTAGATTTATCAGCAGCTCATTGTTAAGAGGAGACCTATATCTCCTTCCACATGGCATTCCCACATAGAAACATAATTTTAAAAAATAAGAGTCTTTGAACCATCGTATGGTATTATTTTAATTTATTTCTCTCTTTCTTTCGTCTCCCATCACTGTTCTACGTTTTGGATCAATTAGCTTATTTTTATATACTGAATTATACTGTCAAGTATATAACTGCAATTTTATTAAGTGGGATTTTCAAATTCCTATATTCTTTCTTTCTGTGCGTGCATCTGTGGACTTCTTATGTACTCAGAAATATGCTCTATTGGGTATATTAGGACTTTCTTTGAAGTAGACATATGGAGTATTGTGTTATAAATTGGAAGAAGGAAACCCGAAATAAAACTTAAAACTAGGTTGATTTTCAAAGCAGATGCATATTAAAATGAACAATGTGTACATGTAAACTCACATATGTGCACATGAGTTTCCTACTGTAAAACCACTGGGAATGCACACTCTGTAAACCGCAACGAAATGCCTGTGTGCTTAAATCCAGATGTGTTTTTCAAAACACTCCTATTCCAAGTTATTTTAGCATTTGAAAATGCTGTCCTTCCTTGCTCCTTTTCTGTTTTGGATTATTTAACAGCAGCTCTTACAGATGTCAGTTCTAAAGCAACAAGGACAGTAAGCTTCATCTGACCTCAGTACAATGAATCTTGCAAGAGCACAATATTTATTTTATACTGGCAGTGAAAAGCTTCCATGTAATTGAGAGAGAGGGTGATGGGGTGGGGGAATGGAGGGAGGGGTGGAAATGTCACTGTAGCATTTTTGTTGACACAGCACTATCTCTGTGTGCATAAGGACCCCAGCACCTGGGAAACAGGAGTATAAGCTGCAGGAGGATTTTGTGCTGGGAAAAAAAAAAAAGCACAAGAGGGGGAATTGAATGTGTATTTTTATTCCTATATTTCTAGATAGCAATGTGCAGGGAAGACAAGCTTTTGGAATTTAGAAAACATAGTCATCACCAGATTCCAGATGCCATTAGTTTGGCGAATATTTTTATGCCCAACCTGCTAACATCTGGATCCCAAACCCATTGCTCTTGTTTCTTTTTAACAGCTTATGGTTTCTCGGGTCATTGCTTTACTCACCTTATTGTTTTATTGGCCAATTTTGCAATGCTAGAATTTTTGATAGCTTTCACAAATTATTTAATTAATCCCATGCTATCAATTATAAATCCAAACCAAATGAAACAGTTAACTGTACTCATTCTGTCACTCCATAATTATGGTCTTTCATCAGGTTTTTTTTTTCCTCTCTTTTTTTCTTCACCTTTCTATTCTGTCAAACCAGGTATAATAGGTATTATAAAGTTGGCTGCACTGACTTTGACCAACTCAGTTATCCAAATCTTCAATTTCATTTACAGCACAATTCTAGGCATGTCAGAAGAGAACAAGAATCATAATATCCAGTGAGGTTTCCTCTCATGTACATATAGAACTGCATCACTCAAGGTGCTTTTGTTCAGGCCATAGGAATGATATTTTTAGCCAGGTAATTTACCTAAGTTCTTTCCCAATATAAATTCTTCTATTATTCAGAGTAATAACAAAGATGGGTTACCATGTTTCCCCGAAAATAAGACCCTGTCTTATATTTTTTTGAACCCTGAAATAAGCGCTTGGCCTTACTGCCATGCGCTCAAAAGCCTGATTGGGCTTATTATCAGGGGATGTCTTATTTTGGGGAAAACAGGGTAGTTAGTAAGTCTATGCATTCTTCTAAATGTTTTAGAACATGGCTGTCAAACTCGCAGCCTGTGGGCCAGATGCGTCATGCACTGGCCACGTCCACCCCCAGTTTAGTGAAGGGAAAGTCATGGTACATCACATAATGTGACAACACAAGTTTGACACTCCTGTTTTAGAAGAAGTGGGGACAGGTAGTTCCTGGGATAATAACATGGCAACTCCCTGCTACTTGACCTGGGGGAAAAATGCCACTGCTTTAAGGGAGTTGGCTTTGATGCAACTCTTAAAGCAGCTGCAACTTTATTTGTAATGCTTATGTGGATGCGTGAATAACAGAGTCGCTCTAATGAATAGCAGAGATGACCTATGTGTATGTGAGATTCCATTCTGTCCTCTGAATAACTTTTAGTGTTCAGCTCTACTAATAACTGCTAAGAATTAGACTTATTGTTTTAATGTATGTATTCCCAGATGTGAGGAAAAAAGTGTTGTTTTTTTAAATAACCCAGAATGTGATTTTAAGCATCAAATCAGTATGTTTGAAAACTCGGTGGTTTCATATAAGACTGTATTAATAAAAAGTTAAAGGGCTGAGTTTGCGAATTTGTGCTATCTTGATCAGCAGATTCTGAACTTGCAAAGTTCATGAATATGATGTCAGCTTCCCCTTTTTGACTGCCATTTTTCAGATCCTGAAACCACAATGTTAGTAGGCACTGATGGCCCACAAACTGATTTCAGCTGGGCAGGAGACACGAGGTACTTCCTTTTTATTGTCCGATCGCTCACAAACCAATTTGAAACCCACAATATCTTTACTTCCATAGAAAAGATAGGAAACTCTGTGATTCTATCAGTGCCTTCTCCCTAACTGACCTATAGGAGCTTGCAAAAAAAAAAAAAGTCATTCAGTCAGCACTCTACCTCAAGCTATTGTGTGGCTTGGAGGAACAAAAATCTCTCCCTATTACAGAATGCAAAAGAAAGACATTGTTTGGACTGCCTGTTTCCAGAAATGCATTATCTGAATTTGCAGCAACATCTGAACAGTTATTGTAGAGGAGTAGCTGCAAGGCTGCTGAGCCATCAGCTTTGTGTTGCTTTTTTTTTTCCAGAGTCCCTTAGCTGCCATGATGAAAAAGGACCATGAAGGTAGTATTGCAACCGGGCACTTCTCCCTGTAGCTGTAACCAGGATTACCTATGGCTTCAGAGCTTGTGATGGAGCACTGCCTCAGAGAGGTTCCTGAAGAAGAAGTTTATGAGCATTCTAAACACTACGTCAGTGTTGCACTTTTCCATCAGTTTATCCTAAAAATGTTCTTTAAAAAAGAAAGACACTTCCCACCACCACCACAGAAATCTCACCTTCCGCTTCTATGAAAACATGATTCCAGCTACTTTGGGTGATTGTTGTAATTATGTGAGCTCTTGGTTAATACTTCTCCCTGCACACACACACAAATTGAATGCATTTCCAGACCATGCAAAAATTCCTTGTCAATGCTAAGAACCCTTTTGTTTGGGGAGAAATTTATTAACTATATCTGTAAGAGGCAGCAAAATCTGAGGGTGGAGTTAAAAGAGGCATCAGGCTAGAATCCCTATGTAGACCCAAGTGGACAAGATCCAACCTCCCTTGAGTTCTGTTGACTCTTATTTAACTGCAAGCAGATGCTAACCATTAGTTGATAATATGCATAGGCATCATTATTTATTTTGTTCATTTCCTGCCTTTACTATTTTACAAATAACTCAATATCCAGCATGCCTTCCTTCTCCTATTTCTCCCCACATCCACAACCCTGTCAAGTGGGTTGGGCTAGGAGAGATAGACTGGCCCAAAGTCACCCAATTGGTTTTCATGGTTAAGACGGGACTTGAATCCATGGTCTCCTGCTTTCTAGCCCAGTGCCTTAACCATTAGACCAAACTGACTCTCCAGTTAAGTTGGCTTGCCAGTGACTTTGTCTCTGACTCTCTTGATTAGCAATAAATCAATTTAATTGGACCTTCACCTGTGGACCTGACCTTTTGCACCTGACAATCATTTGATTGTCACGTGTATCTTGTCAGCATCAAAATAGGCCCCTATAAAATGTGAACCCTAATATTAAGGGTGCTGTAGGATATAATCTACCTTTTATACATTGCATGTTAAAAGGAAGGACAATGCCCGTTAGCTAGAAGGCTCCCATTTCAGACTGGTGAAACAAGACAAGCGTGTTAATTTTTATGGAAATTCTATTTGCCTCTCCCACCATTCAGCCCCAAAAAGGAAAGAATGCCCTTTTCTCTACTTAATTTATTATTTCTGTGATTTATCAAAGCTTGCCATCCTCGACACATAACTAGTCATCTGTGATTTATTCACCAAAGGAGTAAGTAGCTTCATGTTAGAATAGAGAAAAAGGGCAAATGCCTTAACAGCCTCACAAAAATGAGAATATTAAAAGGTGGAAAAATTACCTAAATTGGTGCAATAATATATGAATGGTAATTTAATACACTGAGAAATCTCAGCAAGACTCCCACTCTGATTTACTTGACTCTGCTATTCAGGGAGGGGAATCAAATATGTGTAGTTACCTTAGCAACTGCCATAATATGTTGTGTATACTCTGGTTGATGGACAGATTAGGCCAAGAAAACTCTGGTCTAACTCCATGGTCTACACTAGGGATGAATCTAGCCCAGGGTCTCTTCAGGAAACTCCCCCCCCCCCAGTGGAGTGTAAAATGAACTTTCCTTTTCTAAAATGTTTTTTAGCTAACTAACTTATATGCCCTTGAATGCAACAGGGAATGTGTGCACTTTCACTAAAAAAAACCACCCAAACAGCAAACGGCTGCCCTTGCCTTCTTGGGAAAAGAAAGACGATAACCTGTGCTTAACCAACAGCATCAGAAATTCAACAGATGATGGACTTCGAGGGGTGGGGGTGGGAAGAGGCTAGAGCTGCTCTTGAGATGGTTCACAAGCTTCCACTTTTAACTTCCGTCATTTAACTCGTATTTCAAATAATTTGCTTTGATATATAGGGCAGTCGTTCCTCCCCCCTCCCTCCTCCCTTACTTTCCTTTTCTAACTTCAGGCCCATATCCTCTTGTTCTGTAGGAATTAATTATGATGTTATCTCGTATAACTCATTAGTATCAATTAATTCTTTCCCTTTCATGGTTTTATATAGCTAAATTAGATCATCTCCTAGGACTTTAATCATCAATAGTCATTTCATTTTTACTTTGCAGTTTTTTGCCCTTCCCCCTTCCTCACCATCCTCTTAAACTCAAAACTTAAAAATAGAGAGGTTATAAAGCAGCAAGTGCAGGCGGCTTTAATGCTCTCCGTGCCACAAATCCAGTGGAATGTCCTGAATTCATAAAGAGCTGGTTTTTTAACTGGATTCCTTATGTAGGAACCAAATTCTGGATACTTGTAGATATGTAGCAAAGTCTCTTGGCCTGTGGACCAATACTCTAGCCCAGTGATGGCTAACTTTTTTGCCATTGTGTGCCAGGAGGGGGGGTGGGTGAGTTCACACGCATGCATGCCCACACCCATAATTCTATGTGTCCTGCCCTGCGCATGCACGAGCAACCCCCTCACCCCACCCCTGCTCCTGGTACGTGATGGACCCGTAGGCCCATTTTTCTTTCTCACCTGGCTCCAGATCCTCTCTATGTATCTGGGGGGGGGGGCAAAAACAGCTTTGCCCACCCCCTTGGAGGCCATCCAGAGGCCCGAAATGGCCTATTTCCTAACTTCCGGTTGGACAGGAAGTGACTTTTTTGCTGTCCCTAGCCTCCAGAACCTCTCTAGGTTGTAAAAAAAAATGCTTTAAAAAACTAAAAAAAAAAAGTTGGCCACGCTCACCCAGTCACATTCCCCCCCCCCACCAAGCCACACCCACACAACTGGTAGTAACAAATTTTACATTGCACCACTGGTTTTAAATAGACTTGATATAGTTTAAAGCAAGGGTGCCCAACTCCCGGTCCATGGCCTGGTACCAGGCACCAGCCCTTTGGGAACCAGGCTGCAAAAGAGGTGAGTTAGAGTACAAATGTGTGAAGCTGCGTTTGTGTAAGTGGTGCAAAACCATCCCCTCTCCCCCATCCCCCACACACACACCATTGCTGCCGCCAGTCCGCAGAATCAGAAAGATTACAGACCACTGGTTTAAAGCCAGGAAATCCTTGCCTGTCTGTGCCTGGCCGTTACAGACCGTTCCCTCAACCTTCCCAAAATGAAATAGGTCGTTCATGAGTTAACAGTTTGCTTTTCTCCACTGGGAGATATTGGTAAGTCTGCTGATATGTTTCTTCTAGTGATAACATAAGTGATAACTGTTCTAATCTGTATATTAGCTAAGCAGTAGGAACATGGAAGGAAATTCTGATGAAAAAAACATATCCTACACTTGTCTATTGTGGTGTTGTTTTGTTTTATTAAGTATGTTATATAGAAAACCACAAGGTTCAGTTTCAGATTGAATTGGCTGCTTGGAACGCAGCCCACTTTAAAGCAGACTGTCTCAGTTTGAAATGAGAGTCAAAAATTCAAAACTTCGTAGTTCCCACTGGCTATCATGGAAAAAGCCACAAATCTCTGGAGAACAGTGAATAGTGAGGAGAAAGACAGCAGCCACACACATTTCCCCCACTTAGCTGTGGGTCACATAAAATTGGGCAACAGGGGGCCTGTGGTCTACAAATAATAAGTTGCCAGCCTCTGAACCAAGAGGTGAAACCAAGAACATCTTCTGTAAGGAATATATATGGTACAAAATCCGGTCAGGATATGAGCATTCCTTTTATCAACTTGGAAGTTGTCTCAAGATTTGCCAGGCACCCAAGTAATTCCCCCAGGCCTTCTCTTGGGGCTGGGTTTGGTTTTTCTAAGGAGTGAAATGGTGCCTTTATGACCTTACCAAAGCAAATCTTTGTTTCCATGTCTTTTGGTTTGCTGGCTCTGGCAGTTTCCTGACCACACTGACATATTTCAGCATTGCAGTTGCCAAAAATCTATTGCAAGACAGGAAATATATAAAAATTGTAATGTAAGCCTTAACAGTGCTGAAAAAAAAACCCACAACAGCAGCAATTTTCCAATGACTGGAAGAAAGAAACAAGGCTGTTGTCACCCACATCTGTGATGTGATCCCACACTATATTTGCATCTTTGAGCCCACTGTGATGCCTTCACCTCTCCCCCCAATGGATTAAGGGCAGCACTTCCGGTTGGCCACCCGTGTCCTACACAGGTTGATTGAGAAATGTGCACAATCTCATTTGATGAAGTAATAATGGGAAGGTTTTTGTTGAAAGGTAGTAAATTCAGTAGTCATACATACATATTTATCAGTTTCCTATATTATGTACAATACAACCTTTTCAAAATATGAGCAAAAGAGAAACTCAAAATGTAACAAATGCAATAACAAATGGAGTGTGTTAAAGTATCCTTAAAACAGCTTTACTACTTGTATGGGACAACAATCATACACGGACAATACAATATAGATACAAGAATATCATTAAACAATACTAAGCTATTAAAAATATTGGTATTTTTCCCTACCAGTTCTGTGGGATTGGCTTGGTGGACAAGGCAGGGGAAGGATATTGCAAAATCTCCATTCCCACTCCACTCTGGGGCCAGACAGAGGTGGCATTTGCCGGTTCTCCGAACTACTCAAAATTTCCGCTACCAGTTCTCCAGAACCTGTTCGAACCTGCTGGATTTCACCCCTGGATTAATCTCTTTTTTTATCTGCAGAATGATCCTAACACTCCATCATCTCAACCTCCTCCCTCCCCTCCTGATTTAGCAGCCTTAAGGTACAACATATTTTAAATGCAGGATTTACTTAAGTAACCATCTCCCTCCTCCTTTTGCATAATGGCCCAAGGCAACAGCTTAAGCACTTCTAGTACCTTCCTATCTCCCATCCATCTGTTCCTGAGTTTGTCTTCTTCTATCTTCTGTTTCCCTTGACTTTTGCAAGCCTCAGTCTTTTCTTTGACAATCCACTGGGGACCTTCCTCTTACTCACTGGATCTCCTTATTCTTTTGAAGCTCCAAGCAGCCCTTTTTCTGTGTTATCTATAGTGACTAGATATTCTACCCAACTAGATATTCTAGTTGGGTAGAATATAGTGAACTCCTGTCATATTTAATGGACTTGATATTTAACCACTTCAAGTATGATATATACAGTACCACCAGGTATGTCTTCCTTCATAGTGGATAAATAGAATTGACAATTCAGCATAGTAGATAAATAAAATAAGTTCTTTTTTAAAGTCAACCTCAACTAGTGACTACTTGAACATGCTGATCTTGTTTTCTTGGAAATAAATGTTTCCCCCTGCTTTTCTTCTGGGAGTTTTTCACTTACCCCGTCAAGTTTATAGCCCTGGTATTTGTTGATAGTCCCCATCCAAGTACTAGCCAAATCCAACATGATTATCATTTTCAAATTCAGCCAAGGTCACTTATGTGCTGTGGCCAATCATAGGGCTGCCAAATTCCTGATGAGCCATCAAACTTGTTGGATAGCCTTGAATTCCTGATCTTTCAAACTAACTTATTTCACAACTGTATAGATCTGTAGACAAGCATTCTTAGTGGGATATATTTTTAATTTTACATAAGGAACTTAGCTGATATTTACAATGAAGCCATTAAGGACAACATTGCTTATAGAAAAGAAACACCATTATATCAAAACAAGGTTTCAAAAGGCATTTGAGAGACTAGAGACAGGCTATCTATAAATTATAGCATGACACAGGATGATGCAAATGAGGAACCTAATTACAAAAAGGAGCATTAGGGGGGTGTTTGCAGCACCGAGTCTGAAACCAGTAGTTGTCTTCTGGTGCTGTAGCCTCTGAAGAGCAGTGATTAATTCCACTTTTATATTTCCCTGAGGGAGACTCGGTCAGTGATCATATTGATCCCCTATTTGTTTGATCTCCTACTCACTTGGCAGATCAAGCAATTGAAATAGTTAGCAGTGCAACAACAAAGCTCCTCTCTAGCAAAATGAACATAAAGTGGCAATTCAAAATAAATAAATATTTCAGAGAATGGCCACAAGAGACTAATATAAACCACTTTCGGTTATCTAGTGAAAGTAACATAAAAAGGTAAAGGGTCTATTAGTGACATCATGATGGAAAATACCATTGAAATATAAGCGACATTAAATAGTTAAAAAAGATATTTCAGAGGAGTGCATAGAAAGAAAGCATGCCATCGCTTCTTAGTATTAAACGAAGCCCTAGAGTTGAACCATTATATGAATAAAGACAACTTCTTAATGTGGCATCAAAAATATAATACATGCCATATTCTACTAGACTGAATTGCCATTTCTCTATCCCTCAAAATTCTCTGATCTGGAATGTGGTGGGCTGACCCTGGGATTCTCTGAATCCCATTTGAAGTCTGCCTCATTGATTCAATCATCTTTAACTCAAAATCACTGCCTTTTAATGTTCCACCTGTGTTCAAGTGAAAAATTCTAACCAGTGCTGGGATATTATTCGCACTGTTGTACTGATGCTGGGTTTCCACCTGGCACAAAATCTGTCATAAATATAGATTTCCCCCCCCACTAATGGAGCATGGAACAGTCCTATGAACTCCTTTAAGATACATTAAAATCATGATTCTACAAGTAAGTTCAGAAGAATGTTAACTGGCAGGGCAGAGATAGCTGCAACTGGCAACCAAATATAAGAACATATTATTCATCCTGATGCGAGGGGTTTTGGCTCAGGGTTCTAGTTAACTATTCATTTCCAATTCAGGAAGAAAGGAAGGATTCTCAAGCTTTCTTTTGCCATAGCAATAAATGGCCACACATCCTTTTTTTTTTTAAATGTAAGTTTAAGCATAGGACGTCTAAGGAATATATTTGGTCTTTTTAAAGCATTGCAATTTCTTTAAAAGTCAGACTTTGCTTACCTTCATAACATCTTAGTAGTTTCAGTTCCTGCAATTAACTCCAATTGAAGTTAAATATTACAATAGATTATACTGTAGGATATATAGGCTATACAATAGATTATACTGTAGGATATATAGGCTGTAGGCTCCCCTTGAGGAGCACCCGGAGGCTCCAACTGGTCCAGAATGCGGCCGCGTGGGTGGTGATGGGAGCGATGTGGCGCTCCCATGTGACTCCTCTCCTGCACAAGCTGCACTAGCTCCCAGTGGTCTTCCGGGTGCATTTCAAAGTTTTGGTTACTATCTTCAAAGCGCTCCATGGCTTAAGACCAGGGTATCTTTGGGACCGCCTTCTGCCACCAATAGCCTCTCACCATCCAGTCTGTTCCCACAAAGAGGGGCTCCTCAGGTGCCGTCAGCCAAACAGTGTTGACTGGCAGCCCCCAGGGGGAGAGCCTTCTCTGTGGGGGCACCTGCCATCTGGAACGAGCTTCCCCCTGAGATAAGGAGGATACAGGACCTACGTACCTTCCGCCGTGCCTAAAAATGTTCCTATTTCATCAGGCTGGTCTGGCTTAAACCTCCCTTTATAAATGGGTTTTAAGATGGGTTTTTTAATTGTTTTATATAATTGGATTTTAAATTGTTTCAGCCTAATTATTTAATTTATTTTAAATATTTTTAACTTTTGTATGTCATTGTATTTTATTTGGCTGTTCACCGCCCTGAGTCCCTTCTGGGAGTAGGGCAGTATACAAATTCGATTAAATAAATAAATAAATATAGTATTTGGAGATTTTGAGAAAGTCCTGCCTTGGTCTCAAGTCCCCCTAAATATGGCACATAAACATGCCTTGGAAATCATCTTTATAGGTCATGTCCTTTAAAGAACATGGGCATCAGAGAAAATGGTAATATTTACTGATTATTTTCTAGAGCTCAGAAGAAATAAATCAGGATGAGAATTGTGTGTACATATTCAAAGTACATATATCCACTCTCAACAGCATCTAGTCAGCCTCACTAAATCAGTCTCATGTTTGTGACACAAGCTCCCTTCTTTTCACACATACACATGTAGATGGAACTTGTGATGGTATGATGTTGCTGGCCTCATTTTGGCAAAAAACCCTCAAAAAAAAAACCAAGAGCTGTTGACACCATTTCTACTCCACTACTAATAATGAAAATGTGTTCCAAACTCAGTCTTGAAGTTGGTGCTTTGGCTGATTTTGATGTTCCATCCAGATGAGACATACATCTTGTACTGCTCATTTATTGATTTTATCTTTATTGGTCAATGACCAAAATAAAATTATTGCAATTTATACTTTTTTTCCGCCTAAACAAGAATACAAGCAATTGTCATAATTTGCTTGTGCTGATAATAACAGTTTATAATAAATGCTATTGAGATGATTCACCAGGAAGCATTTTATATATCACCAAGGATATGAGATCATTTTCTGACTTGATCAATAGTAATCAAAACAGGACAGATCTGTAACTGACTGGAAAATAAATTAGACATACGTGGGGGTGGGGGGGTGTACACATATATGTGTGTGTGTATACACATATATACATGCACATACACATCTATTTGCACAAAATATAGAACTATTTTCATCATCTCAAAGTCCAATAAATGTTAACAAAATATTCATAATTGTTAGCTTTTCTCTGCTAACAGACGAATTAGAATTAGGAGCCGGCTCTTTGATTATGCTAATCAAGAAGCTATAAATGAAGATTAAGCTACATATAATCTTCTCTGCTTTCATCAAAGGAAACATTTTGAACTGGTCTCAAGTCTTCTAAAACTTAGTGTCTTCATATGAAAACCACCAGTAAAATATTGGGGGGGGGGGTAAGTTTAAAAATAAATAACACAATTAATATCAATATAAAATTTTCATCTATTTATTCACCTACTCAACCTGATTATCATGTGCCAGACTTTAACAAATCAAAGTGTCCAGATGGCTGCTACATTCTCCAAATTAGTTTTAGTTCCACACATTTAGAAGGCTGGTTAAAGAAATCTTACTGACCTTATACTAGCAGGGTAGTGAGAAGGAAGATATGAAAATATGTCTGTTTTACTGCTTTCCATAAAATCTTACGGAAATGTTTGATTTCTTCTATACAGGAGAAGGGGTAAAATCAATACCTTAAGAATTTGCTGCTTTAAAACTACAATCTTCCAAAATAAATGAAATGCCCTTCTCACCACCACCACTACCACCTAAAACAGAACATTACCGATTGAGGATTGGACCCAAGAAGAAACATATGGTGACAAAATCCCTTAATAGTTTTCTATTTAAAGTTCAGGCTAGTTGGTAGCACTGTGCCAAATTTTGCTAACCTAAAAAGGTAAGTAGGGACAGATGTGATTAGAACTTGGATGTGGGGTTACAAGGAAGTGCCAAGTCTGGAGATCTAGTTAGAATTACCATATCTGTGCTGAAAAAATCTGGAAAACCACCAGGTGGCGGGAAACAGATAAGAGCTTTCTGTCACTCTTTGCTTCCATCTAGTGGTTTTCTGATATTCTGCAATCCATGAACAGTAACCTTATACTAGATTGGAAAGTCCAAAATGTATTTCAGAAGAAGGCCTTATGGGCCGTCTACCTCTCTGCCAAGAAAGTGACAAGGACATATCTTTAAAAACAGCAGGAATTATACCCAGCTTGGGAGGATTTGTTATCTTCTTTTTAAAAGGTGTGACAAGTGCAGTGTATTTTAATAAATTAATTAATTGGATGTCCCAGTACGTAAGCATATTTATTAATTAAGTTAGTTGCTCCTCCAATATTTGACCTCAATTGACAAGGATGATTTTAAATTGATTGTTACTCGGTTTTTCATCAAAATATAAGTGCTTCTATGAAAAACATTTCTAATAAAGTTGACAACCAATATTATCCATGAGACTCTAATACTTGGATTATTTTACCTTTTTATTATTTCAATTGCCTACATGTGGGTGCTTGGTTACCGAGCATGGAGCTTTGAAAAATCCTGGTTAGAAATTTCAATTTGATAGACAATTTATAAATATAGTAGCTTTAACATCTGTTGTCATGAAATGTTTTGAGAGGCTAGTGTTGAACTATATTAAGGCTAGTTCTCCATCTACTTTAGACCCATACCAATTTGCATGTAGGGGTAATAGATCAATGATGATGCTATGTCTCTTGTTATCCATACTGTATTAAATCACTTGGAATAACAGGGGACATATGCAAGGCTGTTATTTATGGATTATAGCTCTGCCTTTAACACAATTTTACCCAACAGGTTGTTTTTTAAAATGTCGAATTTGGTTATAAATCAGAGGATTTGCTTGTGGATAAGGAATTTTCTGAAAGGTAGGCCACAGTCAGTAAGGATAGGATCTCACCATTCCTCTACTCTGATATTAAGCACAGGATTGCTCGCCAGGATTGTGTGCTAAGCCCTTTCATTTATTCCTTGTACACGCATGACTGCACCACACTGTATAACACCAACACAATTATTACATTTGCAGATGACACAACAGTGGTGTGGCTCATTAATAAGAACAATGAGTCTGCTTATAGGAAGGAGGTACAAGGGCTGACATTGTGGTGTAATGAAAATAATCTCACACTTAACACCACAAAAACTAAAGAACTTATAATTGACTTCAGGAGGAAGAGAGATGTCCATCTACCACTGTACATAAATGGTGAGGAGGTGGAGACAGTGGGTAGTTTTAAATTTCTGGCCACTTATATCTCGGAGGACCTCTCATGGACTGCTAACATGCTTGTGAGGAAGGCACAGAACAGGTTGTACTTCCTCAGGAAGATAAATCTATCTCAGCATCTACTTCTGTCCTACTATCGCAGCACCATTGAGAGTGTCCAGACATACAGCATTCTTGCATGGTATGGGAGCAGCTCTGTAGCGGACAAAAAGGCTCTACAGAGAATCATTAAAACTGCCTAGAATATTATCGGGCTCCAGCTACCAGCCCTGGACAACATCTTCAAATCTCGCTGTTTGAGGAAGTTGCATAACATTCTCAGAGACTCTTCCCATTCTGCTTACAATCTTTTTGGACTATTGCTTTCTGGCAGAAGATACAGAATAATTAAAACCCGGACCACACATTTTCTGAATAGTTTTTATCCCAGAGCTATAATTGCACTCAACAATGAACTAAAGGGCCACCATCAGTGAACTGTTGGACAGTATTACTTGCTATGTTATGTGGATGTTTGGATGGTCTAGGGGTGGGGAATTGTGGTGGGTGGGAGTGTGTTTGGGGATTATATGTTTGGGACCTGGTCTTTGGGTGTCAAGTAAATTTCGTCGTATGTGTATACTGTGTATACACATACAATGACAATAAAGTTTATTTATTTATTTATTTATATAATTTACCTCAATTTGTAACAATTTATTTAATAACCATTCAAAGTTACAACAAAATACTGAATAAAGTGACTGATGACCAGTTTTTGCCCTTACATCTGGTTGCAACATCTCAGTGTCATGCGACTGTTGTGTGTGACCTTTTCACCTGGCTTACAACAAGCAATGTCAATAGGGTAAGCTGGATTCACTTAACAACCACATAGTTCAATTAACATCTGCAGTGATTCACTTAACAGCCATGGCAAAAATGAAGGTCATAAAATTAGCTACAACTCTCTTAATAACCACCTTTCTTAGCAACGGAAATTCTGGTCCTAATTGTAATCATTAAATCAAGGACTACTACTGCATTTCATCTCCCCATTAAAATGTGATTTATAATAGCGATTACAGGCGGATCACATAGTCTTTCTTGATAATCTCTAAAAGAAGAATGCATGTAGGATTCTTATTCAAAGTAAAGAAATGCATGTAGGATTCTTATTCAAAGTAAAGAAAACTGTGTTTATAGTGTGCAAGGAAAATAATTGTTACATCCAGAAGAAATCTGATAGAAATAATGAAATAGAAATGAATGGAAACTCCAGCTGTCTGCAATTATTGTAAGTTCGCATCTCACCAGGCTCAAGGTTGACTCAGCCTTCCATCCTTTCTAAGGTAGGTAAATTGAGGACCCAGTTTGTGGGGGCAATAAGCTGACTTTGTATAAATCTACAAAAGTATGAAGGCTATTGCTTAATGCATTGTAAGCCGCCCTGAGTCTCCGGAGAAGGGCGGCATATGAATCAATTTTTTAAAAAAATGAAATATTTTAGAGCAACTAAACTTTTCTTATTGTCTTAACTTTGAATTAGTATAGAAGATTTTCAGCCATTTATTTTGTTCATGTTTTAAGGCATTGAAAACTTCAGCACACGATAAAAAAGCTTCTTTTTAAAAAATTCTAAATGATTCTGCCTTTGCCCTTGGTTTCTGTAGCTTCTGTAAACTGGAATGAACATTATATAGCATTAAATATTGATTCTTGTTACATAAAATTATTACAGTGGTTTCACCTTTTCATGTCATATGTGCTCAAAACATTATTTTACTCTGATATGTTCCTAGAACTTTTTTGGACAGTTGGTTTTATGTCTTGTTCCTGTCAATATATTGATTAGTTAAATATTTTTAAATATTTTTAAAAATGAAAGCATATAATTTAAGTATTTGCAACGTTTTTAAAAACAGGACAGTCAGTTAATGATACAATGGAAAATTATTTTGCTCTAGCGCTGCATCATCTGTAGTAGCGTGAATAGAAAATTCTGACGTAGAACATTAGATAATAGACTTAGAAGGGGCCTCAGAGGGCTTCTAGTCTATCCCACTGCTCAAGCAGGAGACCCTATATCATTTCAGACAAATGGTTGTTCAGTCTCTTTTTAAAAGGCTTCAAAAGGCAAGCTATTCCATCGGTTAATTGCTCTCAACATTAGGAAATTTCTCCTTAGATCTAGGTTGCTTCTATCCTTGGTTAGTTTCCAACCATTGTTTCTCGTCTTGCCTTATAGTGCTTTGGAAAATAATTTGACCCTCCTCATCTTTGTAGGAACTCCTCAAATATTGGAACAGTGCTACCACATCCCCCTCTGGTCACTTCTTTTCATTAAACTAGGCATACCCAGTTCCTGTAACTGTTCTTCATATGTTTTAGCCTCCAGCCCGCTAATCATTTTTGTTGCTTTTCTCTGCATCTTTCCAGAGTCTCAACATCTTTTAGTATTGTGGTGACCAGAACAGGATGTAGTATTCCAGGTGTGGTCTTACTAAGGCTTTGTAAATCAGTATTAGAACTTCACATCATTTCAATTCTATCCCTCTATTAATCCAGTCTAGGATTGCACTGGCTTTTTTGGCTGCTGCTTCACACTGTGACTCATATTAAAGTGATCGTCGACCAGGACTCTGCGTTGATACAGAATTACAATTCATTTAAATGTGTTATCTTAGATCACTACAACTAGATAAAGTGAGCCAGACTTTTTTTGTTTGTTTGTTTTGAAATTTTGTTCTCGATTTTGAGTATAAACATAAAGTTGTGGTCCATAAAACTATTTATTAAAGATAGTTTAATTCAGGGTTTGTCAAACTTGGCAACTTTAAGATACGTAGACTTCAAATCCCGGAATTCCCCAGCCTGCATATGGTGAAAGAATTCTGATTGTTGAAGTCTACGCTACATATTGCCAAGTTTGAAAAACAGTGTTTAACTTCTAAGTACTAAGCTATCATTCTGGAATTAGCCTATATACTGTATACCTGGAAATATAGCACCGGATGTACTATATTGCCTACAACGAAGCTACTTTAAAGCAGCAGTCTCTAATCTTTCTGGCACCAGGGACTGATTTTTTGGAAGACAATTTTTCCACAGTCCGATACCAGTCCACAGCTCATAGGTTGCCTTAAAGCACAACATGATAGTACAAGTAGTGCTTTAAATCAAGAGTTAGGAAGGGAGAAATGCCAAAGTCAGATTTCTACAAAGGACATGTATGCAAAATATTCCGAGATCAAAATGTTCAAAGGTCAGAAAGTTCTATTTTGATCTCCCTAGATTGCAATGTTCTGCTACCAGATCTGACTGGAAGTGGCTCACTTGCATCATATAATCATCCTGTTTCAAGATTGGATCACTTTCACAAAGGTTCGAAGGGTTGGAACAAACTCTTTCTGAGCTAGAACATCTTGAGCTCAAAACATGGTACACATCTCTGTTGGAGAAGCTTGTATGCCTTTGGGGTTTGTCAATAAAATGTGTTACCCGAGAATACATATTCCACAAGTTGAATTAGTCTCTAGTTTTATCCCTCATAATTCGAGCCAATGGACCTTCAGGTAAGCAATAAAAAGAAAAGACAGATTGACACATTGCATAAACAACATGTAAAACATCCATAATAATAAAAGAAGTGACACAGACTATGGACTACAATAACAGAGGTGAGTTGTTGTAAAGTATGGAATTCTCAGTCCTGGCAGCAGTACCACTGAGCAGAATGAAGCAGCTATCTAAGGCAGTTGTTGAGTATTTTTATTAGCCTTGAGAGAAATTGGGAAATCATTCATTGATTATTATTGAATTTTTACTTCCTTGGAGATGATGTGATTATAGAATTAGATGTCAAAATAACACAATGAGGTGGGTTATTATACATCATGAGAAGTGCTCTTCTTCTGTCCTAGTTTAGCTTCGGAATCCAAAGGAAGGTCAATCTGAAGCAACTGCCATATTGAAATGGCAAAGTCATAACTTTAGTTCAGGATTGCACAAGGGAAAGTCTTGGATGAATTGTTGTTGGGTATTGGTATATATGTTGACTGTAAATTACACTGTGTGCAATTAATGTAATTAAAATTAAATGCCAGAATGTTTGAAAATGAAGTGGCATGATATGTATTTTCTACCAGTCATTCCCTCTTACTGTAGCTCAATCCACAGCACAGGAAAATAGGAAGTGGGAGCATTAGTTACATGAGATGGAATAAAAATGAGACAGAAATCAGTCAATCAACCTGACAAACAAACCAATGGCAGATAAGACAGTGTTTATGAACTGGCCCTAACCTTGTGGTCAAAACATGGCTTACTTAAAGCAACCAAATCCCTTTAAAGATCATTTTATTTGCACACGTACAAGCTTTTATACAATACATACTGGACTTTGATATTTTGCTGAATGGCCAGGCGCACAGCAGATCCAGGACTTTTGACCCATTACATTGCAGGGTGAAACAAAAAAACAGAAAGGCAAAACAAAGAGACATGCACTCCCAGTGAAACTTACATTGTGATGTTGGAATATTTTAGATAAACCTTTCTTATTAGGTCAGAGTGCTAGCCATACTATTACTGAGGTATGATGAATAGAAACAAACTGATTTATTAGACCACTGACTGAATCTTCTCCCTGTAGCCAATCAGTGTCAATTTAGCTTCCTTTGAATGTTTAAGTACAATTCTACTTTCAATAGGCCCAATGCTACAAAATCCAGATTTTTTTAAAAAAAACTAATTATACAATTCAAATTCAAGAACAAATGCCCCTTAATAGGCCACACTGCCCAAGATATATTGGGATGATCACTGGAAAAAATAAGAAGTCACTTAATGAATGTGCACCTTGGGTCTTCTCCTTTTTTTCTGATTGTCACCATTCATAAATGGCATTGTGGAACAACTGATTATAACAAACAATTCCATCCAGAATGTATCTTGCTGTATATTACTCATTTTATGAAACAACAAATTGGCTCCTTCTCACAAGGATAATGACTATCTTTGTAAGATTTAGTAAGCCTTAATTCATCCTGGTCTTTAAAATTTCTCATATTAGTTAATTCTACATTTGATTTATTGCCTGGTAGTTTAACATGTTTAATGCTTTGCTCTTATTAATTAAGCTGCAACTCTTTTTGATCACTATATTATGATTCCTTAGAGAATATGATTATTTGTTGATATGTCATTGATATTTTAGAAACAGCTTTGTTTCAGTGTAGATTGATAGCTCTTCATTAAAGACTTCCTTCCTTCCTTCCTTCCTTCCTTCCTTCTTTCCTTCCTTCCTTCCTTCCTTCCTTCCTCTCACAATGTTGAATTGTCTACATTTCATTTCATGGAGTTTTCATTAAAAAAACCTGCATTACGCTGCTAGAAATTTTTCACAGCCTGAAATTATTATTATTTTATTTGACATATCAGCTCATTTCCATGAGTTCATAAAAGCTAGCAAGTCAGCTGAATGAGACAAGGTTTTTGATATTCTAAAAGTCATGGCACAATAATATATATTGCTAGTTGTGAGCTAGGAAGGTGAGCCTCAAACACTGTATCTTCCTACGTGAAAACCAAGCATCCCATAAAGAGACAAAGGCTGCAACTCTTCTTGAAATCCCATTCATTTATGACAACAAGCAGATGCTCAAGAATAGTTTCATTTGTAACTAGCAGGAATCCTCACTCTGGCTTCTTCAAGTACAAATTTCCTAGAAAATGTCCAGCTAATGGTTGCGGTTTGTTTTTTCCAGGAAAAAAGTCTGATGTCTAAATTATTTACTGCACACTTTTTCACTGCAATTGAATTTATGGGGCAGGGGTGGTGGAGGAAGGCAATTTGAACTTCTCAGTTTATAACCCAATGATTATAAAAAAAAAAACAAGCTACTTACATAAGCAGTATATTTGACAGTTATATTCATTTTTGAAGAGTCAATCAATTCTTATCCTTTTTCCATGGAGTCTGTTCTAGAATTTTAGTTTTCTTCGCAAAAAACTAATGCATAATTATATGAATACATGACTGTTAGGTAATAAAACCAAGTCCTACCTCCCAATGCCCCCCCCCCCCATCTTGTAATCCACATGGAATTCTTTGAGGAAAAACTCTGTTTTTCCAGTAATTTTGCATCTGAAAAAATGGCATGGCACAATAACTTATATTGCTAGCTGTGAACTAAGAATGTGAGTCATGTGCCATTCAGAAAGATGAACCCAAGAAATCATCTTTTACCTCTATTTTCATGTTTCAAATTAACTTAAGGATATACGCTTAAGATGCTTCCATATGCTATTGTGCAGAAAGTCTTCTAATTGCAATACATACATACATACATACATGCATACATACATACATACATGCATACATACATACATACATACATACAAAATCTGGCAACTGAAATAGATGAAAGAGATGATAGATAGATAGATGATAGATAGATAGATAGATAGATAGATAGATAGATAGATAGATAGATAGATAGATAGATAGGTAGGTAGGTAGGTAGGTAGGTAGATAGATAGATAGATAGATAGATAGATAGATAGATAGATAGATAGATAGATAGATAGACAGACAGACAGGCAGGGAAGCAGATAGACAGACATGATGAGAGACGAGATAGATACTAGATAGATACAGACAGACAGTGATAGATAGATAGATAGGATACTCTGTAATGTGTGAGCGTTTAGAGACATTCTGATCATGGACTAGATTCGCAGGCAGGCTATAAATCAGAACAACAACAGAGCTGTTAAAAGAAGGCTTGTAGAAATTCACCTTTCTCTATGTCTGGGCCAGAAATCACTTCACACCTAGACAAGAATAGAAGTAGCCAAGGCTTGGCATTGAGTCTACAGACAGAATTGGAGCATGGTGTTTCATTTCACATGTTTGGCTTCACACTGTAGTAATAGGCTGAACTGCCAAGATTTTCCCATGTATGGTGTGCAACATAATTTTGTGCTGGAGGAGAATTCTGGCAGGCAAAATCAGTGGGAAAATATATGTCAGTATATCTGAAATCTTTCCCTAAATTTGTACCGTACTATGCTAAAGTAAAAATATGTGTTTAGTGAAAACTGTAGGCAATTTGCTGGCTGCTTCAGGTGTCTGTTTGATGCCAGAGGCTAAATAACAACTGAGTAATAAAAAATGGAGAAAGTACATGAAATAAATATTGTACATAACTCTGATGAGTCTAAATTAGGAAGGCAGTTACTTTAAGAACAAGAGAATGTGAAGTTAAAGTCAAGACTAGGATAAAAACAGCTGCACTGTTTATATCCATAACTGTTTGGAATTCTGGTACATTGGTTCATTCCTTTTTAATGCTTAAAGTCTGTTTTGTTTTGTTTTTTTAACCATGCCTACAAGTTATAACTTGCTTGTTTTGCACACTTTTGCATTTTGACTTTGTGGCTTTCCTCCCTCCTCTGAGAAACCAGGGGCAGTGCAAAGCCTGCCTGGTGACACAGTGACCAAAAAAAAAGAAAAAAAATCAATTTGTAATCTGATTTGAGGTTTTTGATTTCCTCTGACGAGTCTAAATTTCATTAAAAGCAACCTTATTCAAACATAAAAGAAATCCTTGAAGGGTAAAACAGGGAATTGTCTCAAAGAATCCCAACTCTTTTGTGCTATTTATTCATTGCCTTAATTGTGAGGTACAACAAGTGGTGTCCGTTGGCAGTTGCACCGTTATCAAACCAGGGATCAGGCAGAGGGAGGGAGCAAATGCACAGGGGCTCACATTCAAAAATCATTCTTTGGCATATCGACACTTTAGCTATCAACAACCCTGATTATCTGCTCAGAGCTAGATCACAGCTTGCTGGTGACATAATAAGCTACAAATCACCGTGGTGCTTTCTTTCTGCATTCACTTAATTGTATGTATTCTCTAGGAAAAAAAAATGATCATTGGGGCCTCTTGTCTTGATGAGAAATTGACATTTTGTGACTGATTATTTGGGAGCACTATGTGAGTTAGATAAGACTTATAGTTGTTTTAAAGGAGACCAGCCATTCTTCCAGAGGCCTCTTTATTGCTCTACTTGACCCATTTGATGAGTATGGATTTCATGAGGTCTTTCTCAGCATGTGAACTATAAAAGGCTTGGAATGACACCACCCCTTATAGACAAAAGATAACCTTGCCCTTTGAATATATTGATTCTTTATTAACTAGGCTGCTTAATGCAATGAAATGAGGCATTAGATTGAAGTCCATTTCAAGTACTCTGAATAATCTTTAAAAGCTTGGAAGACTTTAAAAAGCTGCTTGACAGTAATTGGCATATATTTTTAGGGTCTCCATTTCTTAGTTTTGATTAGAAATATAAAGAGGAAAAAATTTTTAAAGTCTGGGTAAATTGACTTAACACTTATTAAAAAACCCTATCAGGAATATCATTATGTAACACTTAAGGACAATTCATTCATCTTTACATTACTAATAAGCAGTGTATACTAGATGTTCTGCATTTAAGAACATATATATATATAATATATATAAAACACATATACATACATACCCACACACACATACATATACTCTTAAATGACAGAACATTATATATATATGTATGTCTTTGGTTATTCGGGTCTTCTCCTGCATAAAATTGGAAGTATCTTGGTGACATTTCGACGAAGACTCATTCGTCATCTTCAGGCTGGTGTTCTCGGCTTCGTGCTTCCAGGAGCAATTGCACCAGCCTGAAGATGACGAATGAGACTTCGTCGAAACGTCGTCAAGATACTTCCAATTTTACGCGGATGAAGACCCGAATAACCAAAGACCTACATACAAACACCCATGAAAACCGCAGAAAACACACACACACACACACACACACACACACACACACACTGATAAAGAAATAAAGAGAGGCTAGTATAGATCTATTACTTGGATTCGAACTTGGGCTTCCTGTATGTTAGGCAGTTGAATTAACCTTCTGAGCCACAAATTCTCCTCCCTTCATCAGCTTGAGCCAGGGGAAAGATTAAGTGTTTACGGAGACACCTGGTCTACCCCAACATGTGGGAGGGGGCATTCTGCTCCCTTTTGCCTTTCAGCTCCAATCCAGGAGCCCTCAAGCAGTCGCATTCACGACAAACCATTTTATACCAAATTTATATTTTTGCTCATAAAGAACTAAAGGGAGACTAGTATAGATCTATTTCAAGCTTTTTAGCTTTCATCAGCTAGCCATACCCTTACTTGGATTCAAACTTGGGCTTCCTGCATGTTAGGCAGTTGAATTAGGCATGTTGGGGTAGACCAGGTGTCTTGGTAAACACTTAATCTCTCCCCTGGCTCAAGCTGATGAAGGGAGGAGAACTTGTGGCTCAGAAGGTTAATTCAACTGCCTAACTTGCAGGAAGCCCAAGTTCAAATCCTTGTTCAATTCTGGAGGTACGACCAAATATCATTATCATAATATTTACATGCCATACAGTGCATTATCATTGCAGTAATTATGAATTAAATAGGTAGAATGCCATTGGTGAAGTTGGACTGAATCCAACCTTTGTCACTGGAAAAGCAGAACCATTGAAAATCAACAATTAATCATGGCTACCTCAGGTTCCATTGGTTTTATAGTCTTAATCTAAGATAGAGGTGAGCAATTATTTTTTTCTAAGGAGACACTGGCGAAACTGGGACTATTGTGAAGGGCCAAAACAATAAAGACCCCGTCTCTACTATGCCCATTTCCTGACCTCCACTGGATGTGCCCTATGGGCTATAGAATGCCCAGGTCTGCTCTAAGATCAACCAAATTTAAATGCAATGCTTTGTTCCCTAATTTAGCATCTTTACAAAAGTTTTTGCAGCTTGAAATACTGATACATAAAGGCAAATGTCATTCTCTGTTTTGTGCTTTTCAGGCTTTTCAGGCCAACAAGAGAACTGGAGATTATGAAATTTGCACATAGGTAGTTATCCTGCCAGTTTGGCATTTCAGGGGACTCCAAAAATGACCTCCCATACAACGCTGTTCTGGAGAAGAAGGAAAACAGGGAAATACAGTGAATACAGTGTAGTTAATATGCTTAAAAGGGATCTAATCTCCCTCATTTCCCATTTAGTTCAGTAAATGAAGACTTTTCGAGATTTAATTAAGACTACACTTGGATACCTGACTCAAATGTGACCAATGCCTTTGATATAAAAATGGAAGACATGAGTTTTGGGGAATAGACTTTCATTTCCAAGTTGCATGCGGCACAGTAATTTGCAGCAGAAACTGCTCCTGTAGATGACACCTATATGTGTGAAAGCACCCTGCTGCAAATATTTACACCAATTCTGCATAAAGGATCTGTGTAGTAAGGTCACCAAAGTGACTTTGAGAGAAAAGTGGGCTCACAGGTGCTTAGATATGCAGCTCATTCTGACCACAAATAGGATCTCATGTTGAAAACATAGACATTAAATACATGCATGCATTATGACACAAACTGTGCAGTGACATCATGATAGAAGTGAAGTATAGTACATATTTTGCCTGATGGTATCATAATACATGTGATATTCCTCAACTGCTTGTTTCATTATATGGACGCCCATGAATGAAATATAAGTACACACAAAAGAGGCATTCTGGAAAATAAGCAAATTATATACTGAAGTAGGCTGATGTACAAAACTGTGAACAATGCTATACTATTGTCTTAATTAGAAGTGCAGTAAACAACTATACACAATTATGGATGCACAATTATGGATGCACTAGTGATGGGAAATGTGACCAATCATAAATTTTTGTCTGAAAAATAAGGAAAATTTTAATTCATTAGCCCAGAACATTCCATAATAAATCACCTGGAACACCATTCAGCCAATCAACCAGTCTCTATCATCTCTCTCTTTCTCTTTCTCTATCTCCCTCCCTCCCCCGTCTCTCCCCTATCATCTATCTATCATCTAGCTACCTAATATACACTATTAATGCGGATAGTGATTATTTTTAGAAATATTCAGAGAATGACAAATGTAAATTAATTTTTAGTATGGCATGAAGAGTGACTTATTGCCTAGGATTATCAAATTTGGACTTTAAAATTCCTGACCACTAGATGGCAAAATTTAGGCAACTCTTTGCGGCTAGCTGATGGACAATCAAATTATTTTATTTTAAATTTTATTTATTTATTTGTCAAGAACGTATTAGGTAATGTATATAAGTATAAACATGGATTGGATACATAAAATAGATACAAATAGAGGAAACGTTAGGACAGGGATAGTAGGCACACAGGTGCTCTTATGCCCGCCCCTTACAGAATTCTTAGGAATGGGGTGAGGTCAACAATAGGCAGTTTAAGGTTAAAATTAACCCTGGTTTTATAATCCTATCATTGACATACCCACAACAGGTATAGATAAGTAAAAGGAGGAAGAGCTTTAAAAATGTTGCAGAGACTCCAAAATGGGGTTAATTAACCATTTGGGAGTTCAGTTTAACCCACAACAGACCCAGTCACATACAAGAGTAAATTAACCCTAAATAGTTGTGTTGTGGGTATTATCAAATCTAGACAATTAACCTATTTGGGCAAAAGAGAGAGAGAAAATAGCATCTGCAGACTCAAGTGCCTCTTAATGATATGTTCTTCCAGTGCTTGAATGCACATCCCAAATTATTCAGCTGACATGGATAAGCCATGCCCCCTTCTGCCTGTCTTGCTGGGGGAGGGGCATGTGGGTGTAAATCTAGTGGTATAGTGAAGCTCTGCCAGAAGAATCCTGTTGCAAGGGCTCATGGGATACCATGCCTTTTTTTAAGAAAATGAAGAGGACTTCTTAAAAAAAAAAACCTTGAAGGTTTTTTTTTTATATATATTTTCCCTTTTAGCATGGCCATGTGCTTCCAGAACTATTGATAAGGGGTGTGTGATCAAGTTACCATTTTGCTCGCTGCGTAGGTGTGTAACATCTTATTTGCTTGTTTGTTAGATTTTCATCTTGCCTTTCATTCTGAAGCTCAATAGAACATACCCAGCACTCTCACCACCTCTTTCATTGCAACAGCAACCCTGTGAGATACATTGGTTGGGAGAGAGAAAAAGAGAGAGACTAGCCCTGGATCACTTGAACCGAGTCTTTACAGTAACACTCCAACTCCTTAACCATTGTTCACACTGTTACTCATGGAAGCTAGATTTACTTATTAATTTAGTATTAGATTTATACCCCAGCATTGCTTTGAACAACACAAGGTAGCTTATGCTTCTGCCTTCTATTTTCCTCATGATAATCATTTTGTTAAGTGGGTTGGGCTAACACACAGGAATAGCAAAAACATATTTGATATTTTAATTACTATTTCTAGATTTTTTTTAAAAAAAGAAACTCTCTCCAGGCAATGTAAGAAGCACTAATAAACCTAGGTGCCTAATGGTAAGCCCCATCATGTGTGTTATAAAGTCATTGTGCAAATGACTTGTATTTTGTTAAGTCATTTCAGCAGTGATATCATGACATGTGTGATATCTCTCACCACCTCATCTTCCTCAGATGCTCATTTAATAAACATATTTTCCCTTCTGGCACTTATACTCAAATATATCATGATGCTGTTAAAAAACAAACTCTGTGATGGGTATCTTCCAAAATAGTACGAGAATCAGAGAGAACAAAATGTACGAAAGTAAGAGCCAACATACCTGCTCTATAGCCAATTCCTTACTCTGAAAGTACCTCAGTCCACTTAGTTGAAATTTCTCCAAAATTTGGAGCACATACATCCAAAATGGAGCCGTACTCTTTCATTGAATGTGGGAAAAATATAAATAGTTACATCTTTTTCTTTGCTAATCAAAATGGGTTGATCTCTGCAGGAAAGCTAAAATATTAAATGTGGGGTACGATAAGTAAAATATCATACAAATCAATGCAAGAATTTTTGTATGACATGTTTTCCAGATCTGATTTTTAAAGTGAGGATAAGCAATTTGTTTTTCCCCTTGTTTTTCCCCTGAACAAACCCAATTTTATTGAAAAGATAGGTGTTTATTTATTTATTTATTTATTTCAATTTTAGTTTGTTTAAAACTAAAAGCATTGAAATTACTGAAGGGTCTTTCAAACCATTTGCCCTTAAAGTGTTTCTAAAAGAGTACCACTTACTACTAGTTTATTTGGGGGATATAATATAATTAAAGGTGCAGCAAAAATCATGAGGTAGAGTATGGCAAATGTGAAGCTGAGGAGGGCTTGAAAAAAGGGAGAGTAAGGAAACAAATATAATACAGTTGTCTGTTGAGAGTTGAGGACAGTAAAGAATGAGAGACAACTCAGGACAAAGGTACCTTGGTACTCAACAGCTGTGAAACAAATTTGGTACTGAATACATTTTGATGTGAAAATTTTGTCCCGACACTCATCATTTGTTTGGTAACTTCAGTGCAAAAGCTGGAACCTGTCAGTGTCAGCTGCCTTTTGACTCATTACATTATACCTGATGGAAAAAATTTGGTACTCATCATTTTTGGCACTCATCGCACCTTCCAGAATCAATTAACGATGAGTACAAAGGTACCACTTTAATGGTTTTCTTTTTTTAAAAAAAGCATTATGCCAACCAGCTACAGATAGGACTTCGGTGAAGAGGAAATAGATAATAAATAAGGGTACAAGATCTTAAATGGATTCTTTCTGGTGTTCTCTCTATCCACTCTTCCATGACATTGTGATTGGACAATAGATAGTTCTATGACTGCAAGAATTAATCTGATTTGAGGACAGACCTGCCAGTCACTGCATGCAATATTTCACTTCCTACTTCCTTTCTTTCCACCAAGCCATTTTATAGGAGCAGGAGAGAGAGAGAAAAGGTGGCTCTTTGGGAATAAATTTAATTTGGGAACAAAAGAAATTTAAGATCTTTTCCATTAGACTACTTCAAATTCTTTCAGGGCTTTGAATTCATGCCAATCAGTTCACATCTCCCATCCTCCCTCCCTCCCTCCCTCTCCTTCCCCCCCCTCTTGTTATCTGTCAACAACTGAAAATTGCAGTCTTTGGTCTATTGGTTGCAACAACATGGGAAATTCAGGGATATATTAAGAGCATTTGTTGGGTCAGAAGAGACATATTTAGTCCAGCATTATAGTTCCTATAAGGCAGAAACCTCCTTCTGCTTCTACAGAAAGTGAAATCAAGAGAGATCCAATCTCTTATTCTGGAGAACAGTGATTGTGAGTAGGGGCATTGATAGCTTTATCCTCCAGCATTTTAATTGTTCAAGGGAATTCTACCAGATCCTAAGCATTATACTGTGCTTAAGCAAACCGCACAGTTTATCCAGCAAGTTTGAACCGTTTCTCTAGTCTGACTTAACAGTTGCTCTCAAGGGTCTCAGCCAGGCCTCTTTCCCATCATCTTTTACCTAAAGTTCTTCCATAGAAGTTACTGCTGATTCAACCAGAGAAGTTACTGAGCTATCAGTTCTACCCAAATTTTAAAGAAGTAGCCTCTTTATGCCTTCAGATAGGATTTCTCAAATTTGCATTTGCAAAATGTCTTCCTGCCCCATCTCCGAATGGCTTCTGCTGAGCATTCGTGACTTGGAAATATTTTTTTTCTTTTTTTCTTATATATATATATATATATATATATATATATATATATATATATATATATATATATATATATATATATATATATATATATATATATATGCATAAGCCTGTGTGTGTTTTAAAACGTTATTGAACTTGTTTTAATATCAGTTGCTATTTTAATTCAATTTATTGTAAATCACATGGGGCTCTCAGAATGCAGTCATAAATATTATAATTATTGCCAAGATATTGCAGATCTTATTGTAAATGGATTTATATACCTTAGGCAATATATTAGTGAATATCCTTTCCCCCATTTATTTTAATAGCAGAATTTTAGTCTTTATTTAAAATTCACCCTTGTGAATATTATTGGATGATGAAATGCCCAATAAGAGAAATGGAAGTGATCGCATTGATTTATTGAGTAAGATCATTTTGTTATGATAAACTTTGTATCACAGTTAAGCCACTAACTTTGATCTGTAACTATTCCTATAATGTTTCCTTTTTCAAACCTCCTTACTACAAGGTACAAATGTGTGTGTGTGTGTGTGTGTGTGTGTGTGTGTGTATAGGTCTTGGTTATTCGGGTTTTCTCCCGCGTAAAATTGGAAGTGTCTTGGCGATGTTTCAACGAAGTCTCATTCGTCATCTTCAAGCTGGTGTTCTCAGCTTTGTGCTTCTAGGAGCAATGTCTCTGACATTGTCTAGAAGCAACATTGTTCCTAGAAGCACGAGCCGAGAACACCAGCCTGAAGATGATGTGACTTTGTCGAAACATCGCCAAGACACTTCCAATTTTACGCGGGAGAAACCCGAATAACCAAAGACCTACATACAAACACCCGCGAAAACCTCAGAAAACACACACACACACGTGTGTGTGTGTGTGTGTGTGTGTGTATACACACCATATTTTTTGTTTAGATCAGCATAAATCCTAATTTTTTAAAAACAGTGAAAAAGGGACATAACTTCATTAACCTCTATGTAGGGATGGCCTATTTTTGTAAATATTTTGTCTTTTATGGCTTCCTATGAATTAGAATTAAAAAATTGTAAGTTGTTTTTGTTCAGGATAGTGTTGACATAACTGGAAGCCACTTAAGTGATTTATCAAGAGCTATTTGATATATTTCTCTTTCCAGCACATGTTTGCCTTGATGCTCACATTAGAAGCAATAAGCATCATCAGAATATCAGGTGCTTCTGCATAGGTTGTTCTATTAAGATTATCAATCATATTTAATTTGTCTGACTTTCCTTTTTCATAGGGCAAGGAATGGACACATTCATATTTGTTAATGAATGAAAGCAACATTAAGCCATTTAAATTATCATTGTGCAAACTAGTTATCACAGAGAAAATATAGCCGCTTTCGTGTCATCTGATATCAACTGAATGAAAACAATTTTCAGATCAATTACTACATCAGTAATACATTCAGCGATTCAAATCAACGAGTAAGCAAGTCCTTAGCTACACCCTGGGAGTGTCTTCTTTAAAATACACAAATGATTTTAACAATTCTAACTGTTGTTCACTTCTACGTTCTTACATTTTAATAATTAAACCTGAAAAATTAGCAGAAATGAAATTCACAGACAAGAAATACTTTAATTAAATATTGTGTAAAATGAACATTTTTATACAGTTAAATATCTGAAAAATGTACAGATAAAACAATCTTATTGTAGGGTCTTTAACAGTAAAATCTATCATTTAGTGAAGTTTCCCATTTGGAGATGAGGAAATATGAGTGAATTGACTAATTAATCTAAAACACAAAGCAGATTGTATTTATGAAGAAACATTCTGATCATGTACGCCTGACCTTTCCTTTTTAAGATCAAAATGATACTTATATAAAGTTAAACTGAGGCAATTCACTTTCGGTTTGACTTTTCGGCTTTTCCACTTAGCTAAGCCTTAACGACTCTCACAGGAAAAAAAATGTCTGGCATGTTTTATAATTTGTGATATATTTGTATCAATTTTAAAACCTCTTATAAACATTTCCTGAAAATGTGCACTTTTGTATTAAAAAAATGGTCCCTCCTTGTTGCTGAGAAATTTAATTCTGCTGCAGAGTGCAAAAGTGATTTTGCAGTGCTGCGTTTGAAAGCATTTAGTGCAAGAAAGAACAGTGGGGGGAGAGGGGAAACAATTATGTCGGGATTGGCACTAACAGGCACAATATATTAAAGGAATCGTTCCAGTTTATAAATTACAGTCCTTACTGTAAGTGTCTCTACAAAACAAAAAATCTGAAAATAAAAAAAGGTTATAAAATCAGGTGTGATCCCAAATGCATAAAAAGTCTTTCTCTTTGTTAAACAGTGCTAAGTTACAGATAATGCAGAGTGCAGCAGAAAACAGGTAGAAAAAGAGGTCACATGGCCATTGACCGAGAGTACAGTTTACCAAGGTCAGCTATGATATTACAATTAGCCTTTTTTAGGGGGTCGGGGCAAGCCTCCTTAAAGTGAACAGAGGGCAGGTAACTAGAGTCATAGGAAAAAAAACTGCACCCCCACATTTGTGCTTTTCTACACCATAAATTATCCAAGTGAAGTAGTGATGTACTTGTTCTAAGCCCATGGTTAACAGCACAAAAGTTGTTCAAAGACATCTAATTTTAAGGCATCCAAGGAAATTCATGTGGCCAACACTGTAATTAAAACATCAGAAGTGAATTTCGTTTATTTATTATTATTTTAATTTAGGCTTCTGATTCTCGTCTCTCCCCCCCCCCCCCTCCAAAGTAAACACAGTTCAGCTATGTGGCAAAGTCATGGGTGGCAACTTTTAAAAAGAAATCAGAAATCAGAGAAAATGGAGAAAGAAAAA
>JAUDYJ010000005.1:65000204-65015204 GCA_030761175.1 Masticophis lateralis
ATTTATATATCAAATTTATAGAAGGCCCATTTCACTCACAAAACAACTCTGGGCAGCGACAGAATGACATAATACTGTATCATTCTGTAATATATGTCTGCATTGTCTCAAAGGTGTTTTTTCAAGAGGCAACTGGACTTTCTGGTTTTTCTTTGAAGACGTTTCGCTTCTCATCCAAGAAGCTTCTTCAGCTCTAGAGAGAGCTCTAGAGCTGAAGAAGCTTCTTAGATGAGAAGCGAAACGTCTTCAAAGAAAAACCAGAAAGTCCAGTTGCCTCTTGAAAAAGCACCTTTGAGACAACCATGACCTGGATGACTGAGAATTTCCATAGTCATATGTCTGCATTATTTTCTTGGTGGATCATGATTTAACTGGAAACTGGAACAATGATGGCACAAGGAACATTCATACAACAGTGAATCCTGATAGGTGCCAAGATTTTTTATATTAATTTATAGTGCTGTTTATATTTTGTCCTACATCAGTAACAGAAGATGTAGACTTTCTGTGACCATATCACTGACTCTTACCGCTCGCCTAATAAAATCCATTTCATTTACACATAAATGAACGTGAATAAATTGAGAAGAACAGATATCTTATTAGCCACTTTTGGGTTATGTTCTAAATTTATATGTATTAAATCTGATCATGCTACTGATTTCCCAGAGATAACGTTAAACAGGACTGGCAAGTTGAAATTATCGACAAATTTTGAAAAGTGATTTTTTTTAAAAAAGAAAGCTTATAGTTTAGATTTGTGATGAAATAATATTTTCAAAGAACGTGTAATGGGTGGAAAATATTTGTTGGGTACTATTTCTCTTTCTTCTTAGTACTGTTATTCTGAGTGCAATTTCTTGTTTTAGAAGGATTTTAGGTTTAATATTATAAATAAAAGATCATAGCACAACAAAAATAATTATATTTTTAGGTCTGTGCTAGATAAATAACCATACTATACATGTTTGCATTACACTGGAAGAAATGTGAACAGGAAGCTCATTTTGCTTTTAAAATACAACTTTTTTCTTTAATATTGGGCAAAATTAGAGAAAACTTGAACTCTGCAATTCTCATATTATCTCAGACTAGCTGGATACCCATGCCCCGCTACAAAACTATGTGATGGGGCTTGATAAATTCACACTTAGCATTTGAAAATTAATGAGTAGTTATGATCGGCCTCTCCTCTCCCATTCTCTCCTTCAGGCTTGCCCCACAGAAGCCTCTCCTGCCCTCTCATCTCCCCTTCTCTCTCTCAGACTGGCCCCATAGATCATCTCCTAACCCCTTCTCTTCCTCAGCCTTGCCCCACAGAAACATCTCCTATCCTATCCCCTTCTTTCCCTCAGGCTTTCTAGCTCCTTCTCTCCATGAGGTTTGCCCACAGAAGCCTTTTCCTATGCTATCCCATTCTCTCCAGAGTTATTTTCAAGCTGGGAGGGGGAGTAGAATGTCTAACTAATTAGCATCAGAGCGTGTTATAATAATGTAGGAAATACTAATGTTCTGATGGTCATTTTGAAAAACCCTTTCTTAGTGAGCATCTAGAAGCCAAGAGGAATATACATGGCAAATTTCAACTTTGTAGGCTGTACGGTTCTGGAGATTTCGTGATTAATGTGTGAGTGGTTTTCGCTTTTAGGTTACAAAGGAATGCTATCCTTCAGAGATGCTATGCCTAAGTGTTCCGGTTCATAAATATCTATCTCAAAGGAGATTGACTGACCAACTCAATTACAGATAGTCCTTGACTTACAATCATTTAGTACCATTAAAAATTTCAATGGCACTGAAAAAACAGCCCTCGTATTTACAGCCATTGCAGCATCCCCCCAGTCACATGATCAGTTCAAGATGATGGTTGCAGCATTCCAGGATTCCCATTTGTCATCTTCCCAGCTGGCTTCCAACAAGCAAAATCAATGGATAAAGCTGGATTTGCTTAACAACCATGTGATTCACTTAACAATTCTGGCAAAAAAAAAAATTATAAAATTGTGCACAACTCACTTAATAACTGCCTTGCATAGCAATATAAATTCTGGTCCCAATTGTGGTTGTAAGCCAAAGACTAGTTGTATGTGTAGGTTTACATTTTTGGTAAGCCCAATATCCTGTGTTATTATTCCTGATTTTGGTAGCTTCTTCTATTTCTGTCTGTCCATATATGATTCAAGTTTGGGGTCAGAACAAAAGTTAAGCTTTTGGAAGAAATGTGAGGTATGGATCAGTGGTGGGATTGAAATAATTTAACAACCAGTTCTGTGGGCATGGCTAAGGTGGGCGTGGCTAGGTGGTCATGTGACTAGGTGGGCGTGGCCAACTCAACATCACACATGGCAAGGTGGGGCGGCATCTTGCTGGGAGTGATGTGGAGTTGGTCACGCCAGTCAGTCACATCACCGATGCTGCAGAGACAGGGCAATTTCCTACCTTCCCCCCCTCCGCCCTTGGGCTGACAAAATAAAAGCCCATCTAAATAGTATTGCAAGCCTGCTGAACACTGGCAAAAGGAGGCTAGGAGAAAAAAAGAGAAGGGCCGATGGAAATGTCCCATTTTCCACGCCCACTGGATTGGGATAGGGAGGTGGCAGGGGAGCAAAAAGCCTACTCAGTCCATACATACTCACCAGCAAGACAGTGAATCTCTCTTCCAGCTTGCCAGTTTAGGCATTTGGAGCTTGGCCAATTTTCTTCCAGTGCTCGTGCAAGGAATCCCGGGAGTGGCAGCACATTGCATGCTTTTCACTCCAAGCATCCCGGACTGGAAAACACATGGCTGGGGGTGGAGGAGTGGTCCTTCTTAACAAGCTGAAAACTGTTGCTACAAGCCTGAGTTCCCCGCATGAGAGCTACAAGCCCAGGTTTGGCTGCAGCCATGAGATTATGCGGGCAGGCTTTTTCCAAGGCCTGTCATAGAGGAAAACAGAGATGAGTGCACCAGAGTACCGGACTTCCAGCTCTCGTGTGGGGTACCCAGACTTGCAACTCAGTTTGGAGCTTGTTAAGAAGGACTGGTCCTCCATCCCAGCCATGTGTTTTCAAGTCCGGGCTGTTTGGAGTGAAAAGCATGCTGTCAAGTCCCAATTCGGGGTTCGCCATACCTATAATTATCGGAGCTGGCAAGTCCAATGGCGAGCAAGGTTGCGGCGGCAGTCATTGTGGGACACATCAGGACAGCACTGGCCTGAAGCTCGTCAGCAGGCATCCCTCCTGGCCAGATCTGGCCACAAGCAGCACTGGCACTGGCAGGCAATGGGATGCACAGCCACTGGAAGTCCCATTGCCGCCATCCTGTTCTTCATGCTGACCGCGCATCCCATTGCCTTCTGATGCCAGTCATGACCAGATCTAGACAGCTGGATGGCCTGCTTATCAGCTTCAGAATGGCACTGTCCTGACATGTCCTGCCATTCTCCTGGCTCATTGCCGCCATCACCGCCCTGTTCTTTGGGTCCGAAGCTGCTCGGAAGGCAGTTGCCGCAACCTGTCCTTCCTACTTAAAGGCAGCTTCTGACGCAGGAAAAGTTCGGCCAAGTCATCTCCTTCTCGGCCTGAAACACACAGAGAACATGCACATATCTCACAGCACCGGGACTTTCTGAGAGGAGAAGGTGCGTGGGCATGCACCGTCTCCTCACAGAAGATCCCAGCACCATGAGGTGCATGTGCCTGTTTGCTTGAGGCCGAGAAGTAGAGAAGACTTTGCCAAACTTTTCTGCCTCCGTCTCTTATGACACTGGCCAGGCAGATGAGCAGCCTCCTGACCAGTGGGGCAAGTGTCCTCCCAGTGGGGCCGTGCTAGCGTGGCCATGCGGTTCCTAGCCAGGGGGCAAGAGAGCGCTCTACAGTCAGCATGGTCATGTGGTTCCCGGCCAGGGGGGAGAGAGCGGAGGAACTAGCGCAGCCATGCGGCTTCTCAGCCAGCATTCAGAGGCAAGTGGGAAGAATGAGAATGGAGCAGCAGTGCTGGTGGTGAAGCAAGCCTGGGGGCAGCTAGCTAGCAAGGCCGTGAGTGCCACATGTAATGGAGACAAGGATGCAGTGGCGGAGCCAGCCAGGCAAGACCAGGGATGGAGGGGGGGCAGTGCAGCAGTGGCAGCCTAGGCCAGCCCGGGAATTGGGACTCGATTGGGGCTTTCTGCAGCAGTAAGTAGGCCGGGCAGGCTGGCCTGGGAGTCAACTTGACCAGGGCTTAGCTACCGGTTTGCAAATGTGAGCACATGTGCCACCTCTGTGCATGTGCAGGACTTTCTGTGCATGCACAGTGTCAAAAACAGGACGTAATGACGTCCGGGTTGGTGGGCAGGGCCTCCCGCAGCCACAGCTACCGGTTCACCCTAACTGAGTAGAACCGTCAGAATCCCACCATTGCTGTGGATACAATCAACACCTAAATCATAAAGTAATGGGAAAAAAATTAAGGTGTGGAATCTTTCTGTCCACTTCCTGCTAAACTATTCAAGTAAACTCATCTCACAAGTAAATTAGATTAAGGCAACCATCCTCCAAATGATGAAGTTCAGAGTTAGCTACACATGTGTTCATCTGAAAGATGCTCACAGGGCATGGCTAAATTTTCTGAAATTTACTACATGGAGCTTAGCTTGCAAAAAGTAATTTTTAGAAAAAGTATATATTAGAATGTAAATTTCAAATATTAATTTATTTTTATTATTTCCTTTGAATCTTTATTATTGATTAATTGAGAAGATAAATATCAGTTATACTACAAGTCAATGTATGTACACCCTGACATAAGATTTCTATTAAACTGTTGGATGCTTGTTGTTAAAACTGGAATGAGTAACCAAAGCTGTTGTTGCTATTGTTGTTGTTGTTGTTGCTGCTGCTGCTGCTGTTGCTATTGTTGTTATATTATTATTATTATTATTATTATTATTATTATTATTATTATTATTATTATTATTATTATTTAATAATTACACAGATTCACAGTCTTTGAGGCTGGTTAACAGCTCAGCAGTTCGAGTCCTAACCAAGGATTTAGGAACTGTCGGAGGATGTAAACTGTTCAGAGTAAGTTATTATTATTGGGGGCAATATGCTGACTCTGTAAACTATTTAGAGAGGGCTATAAAGCACTGTGAAGTAGTATATGTCTAAGTGCTATTGCTATTATTGTTGTTGTTGTTGTTGTTGTTACAAGTCATTATTACGAATCATAAGCTGCTCAGAGTCATTGACTGAGATGGGAAGCCATAGAAATTGAGCAAACAAACAAAAGGACAAATGAAGGCCCTTCATGTTTTTTCCTAATATTAATTTCCAATATAATTTGGAGGGAAACCACCAAATATATATTTGGGTGAAGCAAAATTTCACTCCGCTCCCCAAGATTTGTTAATTCTTCTTTCTATCACCTAGTCAAGCAAACTGTGCACTTGTTTTACTACAATATAAAGGAATTTTTAAAAAATCCCTGAATCAAATCTTATGAGAGCTATTAAGGATGGAAATATCAAAAAACCTAAACTGATTCAGAACAAAAGTTATACACTTATTACTTAATCACATTAGAAAAATAACATCATCTTCTTTCTATCAGAGTTTTCAAATATAGTAACATTTGTTTGCTAAATATATATTCTGCTTTTCTTCTAGGAACTGAAAAAGAGCTATACTTCCTCCTCCATTTTTTCTCACAACTGTCCATGGAGTACCTCGATAGACAAAAGGGTTGGCTTTTATAATTCCTTGAAAAAGTTGCTGGATATGGCCTTGGCAATTATAGACCAAATTGTTTGTTGAGTATTGTAAGTGAAGTCTAAACTGGCATTTAACAATAAAAAACTTTGGATTGGACAAAAAAAAAAAAAAGAGTTTAGGGAAGGACATTCCCTTATATATTTTAATACCTAATCAATAAGTATTTATCGGTGTTGCAATCTTGTCCTTATGGTTTTATCTATCAACAGTTTAAAACTATACCTATGTAAGAATTAGGTGCAATTTGAATGGGGTACTCTCTGATGCAATACCTAATGCAAGTGTAAACCAAGTCTGTGTTTTGGTTTCTTTAATCTCTATAGCAACATCTTATCCAAAAATACAGTGCAGCAACATCCACCTAGATTATCTGATTTAAACATTCTGGTATTATTTTACATTGATTATGCAGTTCCGCTCTCAACAACTTTATTTGGTTCTAAAGGCATTAGCCTGTAATTGTAGCGAGGATAATTTATTCATTAAGTACCAAAAGATCAAAATAATGGCCAAAACACTGAAGCTGCACCATTGAATTGTCCATTTTCAATAGACAGAAAAGTTAAATGCTTCAGTTAACTGAAGTAGTGGCATGCCATACTTCAGGAGGAATAAAATCACAAATAGAATCAGCAGAACAAAGAATTACATTTTAATTTTTCTGAAATTCAGCACATTTTTTTTTTATATTTCCCTCCCATATTTGATGGTTTACGTAGCTTGGTCTTGGCTGCCATCAAATTGTTCCAGTTGAAATCACTGGCTCGGTTTGTTTACAGTCTGCCATGACATATATTCTAATTACATAATGCTCATATTAATACAAACCAGGTTTCTCAGGGCAATTGTGCAGCTTCTGAGGTGTGTACCAGGTGCAGTTTTATGATTAGAGGCTGCAACCAGAATTTGGTTTGCAGTTACTAATTATTGGTGCATATACAAACACTTTATCCAAAATATGGCAAAATTGTGCATAACAGTTTGCCACACGAGAGAAGAAATAACAGTTACAGTAGCTGCCGTAATTTAATGTAAGTGAAGTTTGTTAAGAGTTTTTAATAGGTATATATTAATTAGCCATAAGGGTTATTATTCTCCGTAATCAGCCGTAATATGGTTGGCCTTTGTCTGTAATAAAATCTTTGACTTGACTCCTGGGTTAGAATGGATCAAGATAGGAGACTGGCATGAAGTCATCAAGTGAACTTCCGTAGCCAAAAGTAGTTCTATGAATGTTTGCAGAATTCTATTAATTTTTAAAATGTATAACTTGTTCAATATGCAGTGGGGTATATAGATAGGAAATGAATTCATGTGATAAGAGATTCAAAATGTAACACAACAAACTGAAAAAAAAACGATGGTGTGGTATACAAATGGGGATTATATAATTTCAAGATTGCACTGAATAAAATACCCATTCCATTCATTATAGTTATGTCTAAGCCAATATGTCCCAGATCAGGGGGAGGAAAGCAGGTCAGATCTTCTATTTTACATGATAGCGCATTGACTTGTGGGGGATTTTTCATGAGGGCCTGCTTCTAAGTGAATGCTTCCCCCATGAACCTCCAGGTGACCCAGGTTTGCAGGTAAAAACTGTGTCACCTCGATATGCATGTTTGAATCAACTTTTTATCATCAAAATCCTTGGCCTGATTAGCTCAGTAAAGTTTGATTGTTTTCTTGATATTGCAAACAATGCTTTCTCAATCAGGAGAAAGCATCGTTGAGATCTATTTCCTTTCAGGTTTCTATGTCTTAAATCCCACTTGGAACCATTTAGACCTGTTCCTCCTCCTGGCTACCTTTAAAAATATACCATCTAAAAATTCTTTGTTCAAGACATACTTCTTCACATGTTATTCTGCAATGTGGAAATTGAATCATATGGATATCTCCTTGCATGTAAAGCAGCATCCATTGATTCAGGCTTTCAGGCCAGATATGAGGAAAAACAAAGCCCATTCATACAAATATATATATATATTTATTGGGAAGAGGCTGGCATATTTAGCAATTCATATTCATAATTACCTCTCCCATTTCCTGAGATCAGTAGTAGATGCTGGAAGAGGAAGATGCGGGCTACAAAGGATTCCTAAACTGGTTTGGGGATTTAAAATTACAGCCAGGAGGGAGGAAGAAAGGGCTGAGGCACTGGTAAATTTCCAGAGACTCCTGCATAGAAGAATGGGAGAAAGGAGGGGTTTAGGGTTTCTGACGCATTATGAAAGGAAGATGAGAGGAAGTGCCTTGATATATTTCTACTAATTGACAGAAAAAGAGCTCTAATAGAGATAGAAGAAAGGAATAAATAAAGCTGGGAGACCCCTGATTTACCTACTGCCATTTAAGATTACACGAAACCCTTGACTGTAAATCAGAAAATCTAGGGTACATATAACCAATTATCTGCTTCAAGATTTGCCTGTAGTGAACATCTCAATGCCAATCTACAGTTGAAGCACGTGGTTACTACATGTTTCCAATTAGAAGCAACTATTATTCTCAGGTAACAATTACTTGAATAATTCTCAAATATATTTATTTAAATCAAAATGCCTAAATTTAGTTTAATTATATTAAAAGTTGTTTGCTATTTTTTTACTGGTTAATAATGTTTTCAGTTTCTGCAAAATACTAAATTGTGGTTGGTTTAGTTCTTCAATGTAATAAAGGCCAAATAAATAACTTCTCAAATGCTTATTTCATATAACAGATACAATTCAGAGGATGATTAAATGATTCAACAAACAGAATTTGCTAGAATTGTAAAAAGGGTTCTGGTGTTTCTTTTAAAAGCAACTATTCCCAGGGACAAGAAATTAAAATGAAATTATTTATATCACATTTGCTAATGCATTAATAAAAATTTGAGAGAATGTATGTTGAGAAAGATGTGCCCACTCTAAATAACTGATGCCTTGAAGCATGACGTTGACTAACAAATATCTTTCAAGCAGAGATATTTGGTTTGGTTACATATTTTATTCCTTAAATTTGATTTGCCTGGCTTGATTATTGCTTGTTGGGATATGCCATTTAATGACAGGGCTATTCACCAAAATTCAGGCAACTGGCAAATCCAGAGCTGAACATTATGACCAGAATAGGGCCAATCTAGTTCATCTTGAATAGGTCTGAACTTTCAGAAACCTTCTGTCTCACTCAATTTCTGGAGATGAGGGCAGCAAAACTATTTTTTTTTACTAAAATGGTCTGGGTGATGGAAGAAGAATGATAAAGACTCTATTGGATTTCATTGTCTGGAAGTGATTTTTTAAAGTCAGAATGCTCTTAGTAATCAGGTAATCCTAAAGGAACAAAAGAACTGAATTCAATTTTTTAAAATTGCTCAGGATTTAGACATCATATTTGAGGAAAGAATCTGTAGCTTGGGTCCCAAGCAGCAATCCGGGCGATTTCTGATTGCTACTCTATACAGAACCAAATACAGTGGCATATTAATCACTAATTTTTATTAGTGGATATTTTAAAAAGTAATCACTTTTTTAAAAGTCAAAAATAGCATATTTAATGGCATAAATTTGACTGACCTTAATTTCTTAAAATAACATATATATAAGATATGCTTGAAAGTTGTATTTGGATTATATAGTGCATACTACAAAGTTTACATGATAAAAAGTCTAAAATGTGAATACTTCTGTTAACTAAGAGGGAGTGGCTGCTGCAATATTGTAGTACTTTCTAGCAATTTATATGATCTTAAATGCTTAGATCGTGTTTCGGTGTGCGTCATAGATAAGTTTCAGATCAATTCAGATGAGACTGATGTTAAACTTCCATTTGAAAAAGATATAAAGATTTCTAAATAAAAATCTTATATCCTAAATAAAAGTGTTTGCAGTGGCTTTCTTTCCCTCTGTAAATGTTCACTCATTAATGTCCTCAAGCTTTTTAATAGTTATTTATTCTGGTATTTCTATTGGCAACTGGAATAAGATCCAGTGCAAGCAGAAACCTAGACTTGTAGGGGAACAACAGCAGCCCTGTACAAATTTCAAATATTTGTTGATGTTTTTCAGGGTTAGCGTTAGTCCTACCTTGGAAGTGCTGCCAATTAAAATATCTCTATCAAAAAAATAAATAAATAAATAAAAATTGGATGCATAAAATATATACAAACTTAAAGGAACAAACCTGGTTTATGAGAAACATTCCATATTTGGATTTTAGTTTAAAAACCAATGCATAAAACCTTAAGGAAAAGTGATGGGCAAACACCTATTCCTCCTTCTAATATAGTTATTACAAATAATCAAATTAAAACCGTAGGCTATGGTTTTGCTGCTGCATTTAAAATCAAGCTTTTGTTCCTGCAGTAAAAGCCATTTTTTAAAAAAACAAAAAAACTATGTATTTTGTTTCTAAAGTTCAGGGGGGGATTTTGTCTTTTGATATTTGCTTGTGATAATAATGTTTTTTCCCCCAAAAAAACTTGAAAAATGTCATCTTCTGAATGGAAAAAAACATCAAAACCCTGAAATCACAGGAAACGTAATAGAGAGATCCAGCTCACCTTGAAGCCCATTTCCATTTGCGCTGGTGCAAGATGGCGGAGGAGAAGCTTGGGGCCTGACCACAGGAGCAAAGGCGCTCTTTTGTTTCACTGCAGAGATGACATTGGCAGGTGAGAATGAGAAAATGCCGTGTGTACTGCTACAGTTTGAAGGAAGGGTGACCGAAGAGGCTGCCATGGTAGGGCTTGACGGCACTACTGCAATAAAGCAAAAATAATCAGGACTCATATTGAGGATGTTTATGGCAAACAGGAAGGGAAGGGGGAAAAAAAGATGGTTCGTAGGGCCTTGCCTCTTTATGGGAAGAATAATAACATATATAAAAATAAAATGCTTTGGCTTGCCACGCTCTGGATAACAGGCAAACACTTTTGTCTTGGACTTTGATTGTAAATTGAGCAGTCCAATCTGGTACTTACTTTTTCCTCTTTTAGCATTAAATTTTTTTGAAAGTACCAATATATTGTCTGTGATCTTTTTCCTTCTTCTTTTTTAATTGCCCAGCCTCCAGAGTCACCCCTCCTTTTATCCAGTAGCTTATGTCGAAGGAATTAACAAAGTAAGTTCTTAACAAACAGGAATGATGTAACGATGTGCCTTAGAAATAAAGACTTACTGCCGTAAGGAGAGTTCGCGGTCGAGCCATTAAGGAATCCAGGGGAACCAGGTACACCAAGGTTGGGCATGCTGGCATTGCCGTATCCATTCATACTATTGCTGACTGTGTTGTAATTGGACTGTTGAGGAGTACTGCTTGGGACGTATCCTCGCGGGGAAACACTGCTTGTGTTGCGACTGTAACCTACTGAATTGGGAGGAAAAACCCATCCCCCAAAAAGGATTATTATTATGGGGCATGGAGAGTTTCCTAGAACATCATAGTTTGCACAGTTAAATGGTCATGGAGATTCTCAGCCCTCCACATCACAGCTGTCCCTAGGATAACTCTCTGTGATCAGTTTGCTGCAGCCAATTCACCATAGCAAACTTGCCATAGCCAATTCGCCACACGACAAGAATCAAAGAAATGATGGAATATAATTATTAAAGAAAGGATGTCAAAGGAGGGACAGAATGAAATGAGAATGACAAAAATTAAAATATTTTTAAAATTATTTTAAATAATTAAATTGAATTATTGAATTTTCCCGCAGCAAGTTGTCCTGCAGTGAATTGGCTATGACGAATTATCCGACGGCAAGTTCAGCATGGGAGGTTGGCTACAGTGAGTTGGCCATGGTGAATTGGTCATGGCAAGTTGTCCCATTCCAGTCCCAAAAGGTGCTTTTCCAAAAGGCAACTGGAGTTGGTTTTTTTCTTGAAAATGTTTCAATTGTCATCCAATTGAAAATGTTTCAATTGTCATCCAAGAAGCTGAACTGAAGAAGTTTCTTGGATGAGAAGCAAAACGGTTTCAAAGGAAAAAAACCAAGAAAGTCCAGATGACTTTTGGAAAAGCACCTTTGGGACATAGACTGAAGACTTTTGACTGATCGCACCATGTTGGCTTATGTCATTTGCTCTTTCATCTCTTTGCATGGAAAGATCATTTTTTTCACACCTTCTCTACTTAAACCAAGTGTGATCACTCTGAGTTGTTCCAGCTTCTGGCAAACACATTTTTTTCACTTTCACTCACATTTGTCTTTATCAATAATTCTTATAATTTAAATGGCTGGGTTTCATCATCAAAATCTAAGCTTTCCCTTTTAAAGTTTTCAGATCACATATTTTGCAAAAGCAGTTATAAAGTCATGTAGCTTTCTGCAGAGTTGTAAAAACAATTGTTTCAAAGAAAATCTTCCTTCTTAATATTGATAATTTCCTAGTAGAAATAAGAAAGAACTTGTTCTATTTATCATGCTTTAATAAATATTGAACAAATATAACAAATGACTATGCTTCAGTGTAGGGAACACATTTCTGACAGCAACACGAATCAAGAAAGTTTTGTTAAATTGTAAAATAATATATTTGAAAATCACATGAAAAAGATGTTGGGGCGTGCATCACAGGAATTACATGCAATCCAATCCATGTCTATGTGAAAGTAAATCAGGAGGATTTATTCCATATTCTATTGTTAGGTTTGCAATTATCAGCCACAATTAATTGAGTCAGTGTATTTGGCTACAAATAGATATTTTAGTACATAGTCAATAGCTATGTCCATATTGAGCATCAACCAGGAATTTAGTGTTACAAGAATTACGGTATCTTCCCTAAAATTGTTTAATTTCTTCCAGCCCAGGCACAAGAGAGAAGCTTCTGCTTCTGTTTCAGATTAATCACAGTATCAAATGGCCTTGTTATATACTTGCTTATTTATATCTGTCAAAAATTAAGATAAAATAATTGCTTTAGATTTATAACACAAAGAAAGCTCTTATCATTGAAATATGGAAATAAAACCATTCAAATCCCTTCACCCAAATACTTTTGATATGCTCAAGGGATGCTAGCTTATTTTGACACTATTAACCCATAGTTTAAGCAGCATGTTGAAACCAGATGGAAATTTATGTATCGCCGTAACTCTGATATATTTTGCTATTAGCAAAATAAATTTACTGAAGCATGCTTTAGTCAAATATGTCAAATATAGTAGAAAATGGGTATCATAATTCCTGTTAACTGTAACACACACATTTATTCTACTCAAAAGATAGGCAACTATACAGGTAGTCCTCGGCTTACAACAGTTCATTTAATGACAGTTCAAAGTTGCAACAGCACTGAAAAAAGTGACATGATTGTTTTTCAATGTTATGAAATGACCATGTGATCAAAATTCAAATGCTTGGCAATAAGTTCATATTTATGACCGTTGCTGTGCCCCAAGGACATGTGGTCACCTTTTGTGACCTTCAGATTCAGTTAACAACCAGGTTACTAACTTATCAACTGCAGTGATTCATTTAACAACTGAGCCAAGAAAGGTCGTAAAATGGGGCAAAAGTCACTGAATGAATGTCTCACTTAACAACAGAAATTTTGGGATCAATTGTGTTCGTAAATCATGGACTACCTGTAATTGTAGATCATTGCTGGTGATCATTGCTGATGATCTCTTTATTAAAAAAAAAATTGGTCAAAACTTTATAAAAGAAGAAGTGTGGTTTGACCAAAAGAAAGTGGTAGTAAAAAGCAAATGGTAGGTGTGAGAAAAAACAAAGAAAGATATGCACTAGCGTTCTTTACAAAGTTTTCAAATTTCATATTTTACAATGCTTAGTTATTATCTAATTCAGGTTATTAATTCTTTCCAATTAACAAAACATGACAAACAAAATAAAACGATCCCAATAAGCAGGGAGCTAATTGCATAGCTAAACGAAGGGTTTTGTACAAGGGTAAGAGAGAACTTTGCTGCATAATTCATAATTCTTCACGTACCTTGGTCGTTAGCCTGTGATGTTTCTGAAACATTAACTGCTAGCTGGCTGCTAAATGAATTTACTCCCATCATACCAGTATGAGCTGGAGTGTTGGCAAGTGTAGGAATCTGATTGTGGTTACGTGGCACACTATATAATGCTTCTGCAATATCAGCTGCTCGTTTCAGGATTATTTCCTATGAAACAGTAAATGGATAATTTTTCTAACATATAATATCATTTAATTACCCTGTGTTTCATGTAGCAAATCCTAATAAATGATGCCTATTGACCTATGGTTATATCAGGCAGGATTACTGTGTTCTTGGCAAGATTACATTCCTTTTAATTTTCAAGTATTGTACATTGTACAGTAAATATTGTATAATTTTCCAATAGTGAACCCAGGACAGAAATAGTTTAAAAATCTTGCTAGCAATCTTACTAATATAACATCTGTTTCTTTAAAAAAATAAAACACTTCTTTTTGTATTACGTAACAAATTACTGTTTTGATATTTTGTAATAAGCAACTTGTGTTTTTATCTGGTGTAGCAGTTTTTATAAAGCTGTGATCTGCTTGATGGTACCAATGTCCTTCTGGATCTCTTTCACCATGACTATATTGGCCAATCAGGCCAATCGGGATCTACCTGCTTGTTGTGGGGCATGTCATACAGCAATAGCACTTAGACTTATATACGGCTTCATAGTGTTTTACAGTCCTTTCTAAGCATTGACAGAATCAGCATATTGCCCCCAACAATCTGGGTCCTCATTTTATCAACTTCAGCAGCATGGAAGGCTGAGTCAGCCTTGAGTCAGTGGGAATCGAACTGCTGGCAGTTGGCAGAATTAGCCTGCAATTCTAACCACTGCACCATCACAGCTCTGTATACAGCTTCAACAAGGCAAGCTTCATGTCCGTGGAGTTCCATGCCTCTCCATCACTACCACCTCTCTCTCTCTTTCTTTTTTGTAATTGACCACGTTGGGATAGAAAAACTGGTTTTGAGAGTAAAAGAACCAAGGAATTTAAATTTTGCTTCAGAGCACTTGCTTCATATCAAACTGCCAGCAGGATTTTGCTATGCACCACAATAATGTACTAGTACTTTGTTAGATGTTCAAGTTGAAAATACTTGCAATTGTAGGGCTGGGTTCCAAGACGGTGCTAAGGCAGGATTTGCTTTTTTCAACTATAGTTGAAAAAAACCACAACAGGCAGTTCAGATCCTAAACCATTAACCATGGCTTCTAAATCGTAATGAGTAAGTTGATGCAACTCATTCAACCAAAATCAAATAAATCACATTATGATTTATTACAATATCTTTAAT
>JAUDYJ010000005.1:65020204-65025204 GCA_030761175.1 Masticophis lateralis
TCCATTTAATTTTGACTGTGTAAAGTTATGCAGATAATAAAATTCTAGAACAGAAAGCCCCTACGCTGGCAGTCTAGTTCTTCTAGTTGAAACAGAGTCTAGTTCTTCTGGTTGAAAAAAAAATCAGATTGTAGTTGAAGAAGCTGGAATGAAAACCCCTCACCTTTATACAGAAGCTCCGGTGTGGTACAATACATACTGTAATCTTTTCAAAGGGAAAAGAAAATGTTTGTATGGATACAATGACTAGGTTAAGACGGCAATTGAAGGCACCGTTAGTTTCATCATGTGTTGATTGAGAAAACCACAATAGATAGCACTTGTGAGACATACTAAGCCAAAACCAAACAAACCAGTTGTTTCAAAAACAGTCAATCTTCAAGATGCTAATTATTTCAATAGCCAGAAGAACAATGAGCAATAGGAAAAATTAACATACTTAAATGGTTTCATATATACAGGTTTTAGATTAAATCTCTGTAGGCAAAACTTGTTTGCATTTGTGGTTTCCCATCTACACACTTTCCATTCATGATCTTTGTGTAAAAGCCTGCTGTTTCATGTCTAGTGCTACCCTAGTGTATTAAGGTTCACAAGCTGAAATGTCTAACATACGTTTTAAAGAGGTCCTGCAACTTCTTATTCTAACAATAATAATCTGATATGAATTACTAACATGTTCACAAATTAAAAAAGGAGCCAATTGAAGGCTTCCATTCATGCTGAGCATTAAAAAGGCTAATGTCTCAAAGGTTTTTATTGTGCTAATAAAACTCAGAGGTGGTCAAGACTTGTGTGCCACAAGAAGAGCATATAAAATAATCAGTTAAGATGCTATGAGTGCATTTTCATTTACTTTCAAGATTGCCTTGGAAAAAAAATCAGAGATTGCAATAAAAGAAAGGGAAAGAAAAAACTATATCAAAGAACAGGAAAAACTTCTAAGCATGACTTATCTTTAATGTTTTACATCAAAATGAAAATTCTGTGATATGTCATGTGCATAAACAACACAGGCAGCTTTTGTCTTTTATGAATTTAAATGGAAAGTCCCTCTAGATATTAATATGTGGACTTCATTTGTTAGCCTGCTAAGTCAGGGACTTATAACAAAAGCTTTGTAAACAAAAGATTAAACTGAATCGAGCTTTAGAAAATGAAAGGAAAACAAGAGTCAAATAATCACAGATCAGAGTGGGGCTGCTTAGATTGAAATCACTACAAGCTACTGGAGTGGAAAATGTTTAATTGAACGATTTCATTACGCAGGAAGTTTTATGTCCCTCTTGTAGAATCCAAAATATTTGTATCAGAAAATCCATTCCCTCTTTTTCTTCTTTTAATAAAACCACCCAGCAGACATTATGTATACCCTCACCAAATGTCTGTAACCAGGCATGAATGTGTGTGTGTGTGTGTGTGTGTGTGTGTGTGTGTTTATGTATTCTATATAGGATAGCAATATGCTATTTTCCTGCATTTTATTTACTGCAATTCTCGATTTTGCCATGTCTGATCATATATGTGATGAGAATAAAGGCACTGAAACCTGTAAACACAAAGTGACTAACCTTTGGTAACCGTTCTGGATCACCTGGATGCCGTGGAATGACTTTCTGCAATCTCTGGAATCCATAATCTATTGTTGGTTCATTAAGGGCTGAAAAATGGACAGAACAGTGTATCAGTCTGGCGATCAGTTGTTAGCAAACATATGCAAAAAACAGGCTGACTAAACCCTTGCAATAATAAAAAAAAACCCCACAGATTTCTTGGGACTCATTTTCCAGACTCTTCTTGTTTTCACTCAGGGAGAGTACTATTTCTGTCCATAATTAGAGGGGAGGAATTGCAAACGAAAATGTATATTCCAAGAAAAAAACCCCAAAAACCTGATTAAAATGGTTGGCTCAGTATCAAAAGTTACAGGTCTTGAAGCCATATATAGCAATCACCAGAGTCACGATATGATGTCTGCATCATGCTCCATTTTCTATACTGTCTGTGAATTTATGGGAAACTGGCAATTATGACATATGTCCAGCTATTGCTTGCTTCAGATTTATCCCTGTGGTCCTTTTTTGTCTAGCATATTGCCTGAGCACAAACCAGGCAGGAAGAGCACTTAATCTTGCAAAGCTTTAATAATCTGTGAATGGCTGACTACAGACTGATGTAGAGCACTATCATTCTACAGCTGCAAACCACTAGCCTCACAAAATTGCAGGCCACAAATAGTAATTAATCTTTTTATCCCTCAAATTGTAATTTTGACTATGAACTGTGCTTGGTCATAAATCAGCAGCACATGCTGCTGTGTACAGTGCATGAATCATGAATCTGACTCAGTTAGACTGCACACATTGTGTTTAACAAGCTTTGTAAGGAGTCATAGGGCTTTATTATAGCTCTGCCTGACTCAAACAAAAACTGAGCCTGGAGGCCCAACGACTCGAGTTAAGATGAAAATACTTATTAGAGTATATTACTTCTTGATGTAGATATCGTTTTTAACAGAGTAACTGCATGGTGCATGGCGCTACATAAATCAATGGGACTAATAAGAACTGCCTCCATCTATTCATTACTCAGCGTAGAATTCAGACCATCACTCATTAGTCAGCATGTAATTTGATGATTAACATCAAACAGCTCAGCAGGTTTGCTGAGCAAAAGCAATGGCAAAAAAATAAATTAATTAAATAAAATAAATAAAAAGCTTACAATTTACTAGTGAGTTAATACATCCCGATATTTGGGTTTTGTTTTTTGTTTTTTCCAAAATAATTGGCTCATATTATTATTAATTGCTTTTGCTTTTTTATGTAAACACACAATAGTACATCTCATAATCAATGCATGGAGGCTTCCACAACAAGCACTCAATAAACATAGCAGAAAGTTGAAGACTGCAATATGATTTGACATTCCATCATGCATCCCGGAGACAAAGGTCCACATAGGAATGTGAAGTAAGACATTTTCTTGTTAATAAAGCATTGATCCGATGTATTGATTTTACATGACATGGCTTTTGCTGGGATTTCACCCTCCTTTTTCTTTGCAAATAGTAAAGCTCTTCAAAATGCCTTGGCGTCTGTGACATGGCAAAATTTCTAACTCTCTGTGATGTAAATTCTATATGTGTAAAACCACTTCATAATCAGACCATTAATCATCAGAAGCTGTCAGCACTGACTTTGGGGACAATTTGTCATGTCTTTGCCTGGTCCTATACTAGTGTGTCAGGCAGAAACCAAGAAGGTTGGGACAGATGATGGCCTTGTATAGTCTCACAAAATGACTTGCTGGTGAATTATAAAAGATTAAATAAAGTGTTACTGTTCCCAATTAAAGAACACACAAAAAAAGGGGAGGTAGCAGTCGGTACCCGTATAATGGATCAGAGATGTTGTTGCTTCTTCAACTTTCCGGTTAATCGCTATGGCTGTTTGACTTCATGAAAGGTCTGGTGGAAGGTGATCAGAAAAAATAGATGGCCAACCTCAATTGATTTCATGCAGATATAACTGACAGGTGATGGGGCCTTTGATGCAAGCTTTCAAAAGCTTTATGACTTATAATAACCATAGATTTCTATGCTAGGAATCACATCTCCAAATGTTTCATTTCAATTTATATTATCAACCGTACAGCCATAAAAGAATTCGAAATTCTAGATATAATTTGAAAAACTAGACTGGCGCTAGGAAGACAATTACAAAACCTGATGAATGGAAGAACATTGTTCTGTCTAAAATAATAATTACTGTGTTTCCCCGAAAATAAGACCCTGTCTTATATTTTTTTGAATCCTGAAATAAGCGCTTGGCTTTATTGCCATGCGCTCAAAAGCCCGATTAAGCTTATTATCAGGGGATGTCTTATTTTGGGGAAAACAGGGTAGTACATTGTCCTTTTATAATTTGCAGAATTCTACGTATTTCATCTGACAAATGTATAGTATTTCAAGCAGAAATCAGACTCACTTATAACTGTGCATATCAGAACATTATGTACACCCATACATTTGCATGCGAGAATGAGAAAAGAGTGCCCCTCTGTTTAAATTATGATCACATTATCTTGTATTTAAAGTTCTTTGAGCTTCTGATAATTGGGCATTGGGTTATTCAATTTGCCTCTGCACCTCAAAGAACAGTCGGCAATATGCAGAACAGATCGACTAAATCCACCTTAACTCCTCTCCTACTCTTATTTGAACTTCTACCAGCTCTGGCCTTCAGCCCTCAATGAATGGAAAGCAGTACATATATGCACAAGATCTATCACTTTCTTTCCTGACAAAATGAGGACTAGGAGAGATTTCCCTTGCAAAATCCACAACTAGAGGCGAAAACAGAAGACCTTTTCCACACATTTAATAAATCCTGGGTGTGTTGAGTTTACAAGCTGAGAGTCCAGCAGAGCCAGGGCAAAGCATTGGCACGTCCCAGTCACCGAGCACTGAGCCAGGCCAATCAATACCACTTTCCTGTTTTAGAACTGGGTAATTATGAGGTGGAGAGATTGCCTGACCTTTCACCTGCACTGCATTACTTTGCTGATATTAAGATAAATTGCCTGATTTTGGGTAAACATATGCTGCAATTCAAACTGTCAGCACTGGTTTGCTCAGGGATAATTTGTATTGATCTCCCAGCTTCTTCCCAATTTTGCTTACTGACCTCGTGGATAATTAGAGAAGGAGCCTTGGTAAGCTAAAGTCAGGGATGAAGAAGAAATATGAAGAGAAATAAAGCAAATTTGTGTAATGTTAATATTGGTGTTCTTTATTCTAAGTCCTTTACATCTGTCAGCATCCTGATAGCTGAGAATTAATGTACTTGGCACTGGGGTAATTTATTCGAAGAAATTATCTAGTGCTAGTCCCTCTCGCTCAGTATAAGAGAATGTGCAAAATTTAAACATTGCTTCAAAGACAACAAAAATGTAAACATTTGGCTTTATCCAAGATAGAAAACAAACAAGTTTCCAGA
>JAUDYJ010000005.1:65027704-65050204 GCA_030761175.1 Masticophis lateralis
GTATACAAAGTTGCATTAAAAATGTGTGGTCACAGAAGGCAAAATTGATATTTAACTCCCTGCTGAATACTCCATCCCTATCAGAATACCTTCATCATCTCAGCTCAAAAACATTATACAAAGTCTGCAAATGCCCGTTTTCTCCGTTTTTAAAATGATGGTAAGTTCACCACTTTATCATCAACTGTCTCTACCAAGTGAATTTCATCTATAAGAAATTCAGATGCCTGGGAAATTAAAATTTCAAAGATCTGCTGGAAAAAAAAAATCAATGGGTAGAGATCAATGCTCATAGAAATTTCATGAACTTTGAACTGATATGGGCATGATGATGAGAAGTGGTTGGAATTTCTGGTTGCTGATTGTTCTTCACACAGATGAAAAGCAGCCTATGGTGTCATGAAGAAGTATACATTTGAGAAGGGTTTTCGCTTTAATATTTTTGTCAGACAAAAAATTAATGTTAGTCTATTACAGTAACAAGCACAAATAATAATATATATAAAAAAGACCAGCCTTTCTGATGTGAGTTCGAGTACCACCACTTCTTAAGAGCACCTAATGCTTTGCACATTAACGCAGCAAATAAATGAAATCTGTTCCCTTTGCAGCCGATTGCAGGTGCAAATTAATATTGTAAAATGAAGATCAATACATGGACAGGGCAAAATCAATAGTGGCTAAATTATTGCTGCATTTTCCTCCTCATTCAAGATGAGTTGTGTTTTCCTCTCAAAGTCAATACTTCGCAGCTTTTCTCATTAATTTCTCAATAAATTTGGCAATGAATTTCAATCACAGTACTCGGCTGAGAGAGCCAAGCTTTGTGGGATGCATAGGAAACACAAAAGCATGGAGGGGTTGAGCACATCATTCATCAGAAGTCTCTCTTGTTTGTTGAAGCAGGACCAATATCCCTGGATTGCTAAAGGCATCCTGCATACTGAAGTTTTATCGGTCCCTACTAAGAGCCTAGAACAGTTTTAGTAAAAGACTAGGAAAAGACTAGGCGTACTTATGCCCATTGTAATCTGGGTTTGTGCATATGTAGCTTTAGGTAGTTTTCAACTTTTCTTTTTTTAAATAAAATGTTTGCTTGAAAAACATTCGAAGTAAATCTGAATCAATCATATACCGGGGGGAGGGGGGGTTCTAAATTTTTTTACTACTGGTTCTGTGGGCGTGGCTTATTTTGTGGGCATGACTTGATGGTCATGTGACAATTATTTAGGATTTAGCAGAGGTACTGGTCTACCAGGCTTTTAACTGCTTGCTGAGCTGTACCGATCTACCCATTTATTTTTTAAGGTACTGATCTACTCATGTATTTTTGCAGGCACTGGTCTACCCATTTATTTTTTCAGGCACTGATCTACTCATGTATTTTTGCAGGCACTGGTCTACCCATTTATTTTTGCAGGCACTGATCTACTCATGTATTTTTGCAGGCACTGGTCTACTCATTTGTTTTCTTTTAACACTGATCAGCTGTAGGGCGGCCCTTTGAAGCCCCGCGGCAAGAGTTTAAACAGTTTTTTTCTCTCTAGCCATCAGCTGGGGCTCAGGAGGCAGCAATAGATTGGGGGATGGGGCCAAATAAAAGATAAGAATAAAGCAGGGGGGACGAGGGGCAGAACCAGTTCAGTGATGTCATATCGTCATCGCTGCTGGCTCGGGAGAACCGGGCCGAACCGGAAGGAACCCATCACTGTCATATACCATCTGCTTGTTCATGTAGTGTTTTTGGCAACACCAAGGAAGTGCTTTGGTGTGTGCTTACTTCTTTGTCTAGCCTACAGTTTGATGTTTCCAGGCAGTCTTTCATGTATCATTCAACTACTAACCAAGTCCAACCCTGCTTAGATTTTTTAGATAGATGGTGCTGCTTAGTTCACCCAACCAATTTTATTTGTTTCAATCTAAGGATCTAGGGAACTGTCTCAACTTTCAGGATAGCATTTCCTTCTGAACAAAAGATAGGAACATACTTTACTCCAATGGGAAAGAGATATGTGGTGTCTTCAAATGACCTTTTTAAAATAAAATTTGGTTGAGATGATCAGCATGCTACAATGTCAGGTTTTCTTGATTGTACTGTATATTATTTTTATTTTTGCTAAAATGCAAAACAAACAGATCCTTCAACCTTTCCTTCTTAAATTTCCTAGCAGTCCCTTTTCCATACATCATGAGCATCAAATATTATGCACCTGTCAACTTCATATAAAAGTAGTCAAAGAAGATTGGAAACCTATTTGACGTTCAATGGAAGTATTTATAAATTCAATGGCTATTTTCCATTTTATTGAAAAGGTCAGACCACAAAAACATTATGCCCATCAATTGTTTTCATGATATTCCTCCCACAATAGCCCACAACTTAACTGGGCAAAGCCTAAATTCATAGAGAAGGAGAAGCAGATAAACAACTGTTTGTCAAAGAGATTAAGACATCTAGCCTGCATTAAATTACCATTTAAAAACAAGGAAGAGAACGCAGGAAAATTGCCGAAAGAGAAAAAGATACTGTGGTTTGAGTCAAGATGCCAGAATCAATCTGGAAACCATTTAGTAGTATTCTTATTTGTAAGATCCGATTGTAATTCTTAATTCATGTCCATATTGGGATTAATGGAAATGTATCTACCTTTCTTCCTAAAAGCAGCAATTCATCCCCCTCCTCTCAAATAAAACTTTGTGGCACTTTAAAGAAATGATATGATTAACTGATATAGTACGAATGCTACAGCTCTCCAAAGAAGCCAAAAGTATGGTACTTAAAATGCAATTTTTTTGTAGTTATACATTCTTATTCTCCTGTTAAGGCAATGTGTATGTGGGACATGAGAATAACAGTTATCCCAGAAGAGGTATTTCTAATTGGAGAGGTGTTTATGATTTTTTTTTAAAGTACAAATCCTGATATTGTCAAATTTTGCAGGACGAAATAAAAATAAGAAAGATTCTCCTTTGTGCAGCCCTGACAATAGAATGCTGGTTAATATTCCACTTGGACAAAGAGTATTAACCTCCAATGTAGTTTTCATAGGTAAGATATCCACAGCTCAATTTAGTTCTGTGGTACAAACAGGACAAACAGGCCTTTTAAGCACCTCTGCTAGGGTGCTGGCAAAGACAATAGAACAAAAGAAGAGAGGACTTCCAGCCATTAAGAAGACAGAAACAAACTCCCAAATGGCTTCTCTGTGTTATCAAAAAATGGGCTCGAGATTTTGATCTATGATGATTTCAATCCAAACTAGAAAGATGATATTTTTGCATCAGCCTCTATAGGTCATTCACTAATTGCAGAGAATGAAGCAGCAGCAAGTATAATGGTGGAGCAGGTTTCCACTTAGGCCACAGAAAGTAAAGCCTTCACCCTCTTCCAAACAGATGGCAAATGCTCACAACAGCTGCCTGGATGCTAGAGAGAGTGTCAGAGGGTGTGCCCTGAAGCTAACCAGTAAACTGAAATTTATCAGCTCTCTAAATTCAAGAAAACCTTATGAAACACTAAATGCTAGAATGTTACTAATGTCCACTCAATAGACAATAATGATAGGTGAGATGAGGGGAAGATAAAGAGCACAAAATGGTTTATATATTTAATGTAATGGTTTATTAGTTTATTAATAGTTATTTCATGGTTTATTAAAAGTTTAAAAAAAGAATAGATTTCATTCTGTATTATGCATTTATACATATTATGCTACAATATGTAGCATATTTTAGGAGCTTTCTTCACCAAAATGGCAGATTCTAATCTTTAAAACAGTTAAAAAGATTCCTGCAACAATACAGTTCTTGATGAAGAAATGTTCCTTAGATGTTATATTATAGCTTTTGCCTCCCTAGGTTTCTTGGTTTCTATAGGATGCAGTGCATTAAATGCCATGCATTGTGCCAGCCACTCCGCATGAAATTCTTATTTGACATTGTGGGAATAACAATTAAAACAAGATATGCTTGGAATTCTGTTGCAACAAATTTGGCTGTTCTGCGTCTATCAATATTCCTGGTAAGACAGCTGCTAGATGCACAAATTCAGGCTGCTATTGATGATCTACACAAAAAAGATCTGTGATGGGGAAAGGGCTTGAATTAGTTACATGTTAATTCTGAACAATGCCAGAAAGAAAATATAGGGGCTAGTGTTTTATAAGCATGCCAAACTTCGTTTTGAAAATGAAAGAAGCCGTCCTTCTTAAAACTTTGACTGTAAGTCAATCCATCTCCTACCCCTGGGTCTGATCTGATGAATTTTTAATCTGATTAACTTTTAGTTAAATAAAATTGAGTACAAAATGGAGTGGACTTAACCTAGCTGATAAATCCCTAGTTGAGAACCGAGGATTTGTTGCCAGAAACCCAGACTGCAATGATATGCTGATGAGGTAATGGAGGAGGAGATACAGACATCTGCAGCCCCATCAGCTTGGAATATTATCTGTGTGGTCTCGGATCTCTCTAAGAAAGCAAAGTCGAAAGTGAAAAAAAGTCATATTGCTGCCAAGACACAACATCTGGCAGTAAACCTGGGAATAATGGACTCTTGTAAAGATACAGTAGTTTAGTCTCACACACATAGCTTTTCAGATCCAATTAATCTATAATAACATTTCTTAGATTAGACAAACTTGATGGTGGATATTTTTTCACCAGGGTGATAACTTGGAAAGCGATATAGCAAAGGCCTCTGGTCATTATTTTCCAGGGTTATGCTCTTAAATGTGTTATCGAAAGACCCCAGCGTAAAAATATGCCAGGTTTCAGAAGACTCAGTTCTAAAAGTTGCCTAGAAAAGAAATCCTTTCCTTTGTTTCTCAGATTCATTGAACCCCAGTAAACATTAACCTGAGCTATATGGTAAATATCATGCTGCTCTGCTTATGTCTACTCGGTATCCATGTGAATAAGCCTAACACAGGGAGAATTAACCTAAAAGTGAATTGGATTTGCTGGTAAGACAGTCAACAGAAGCAGAAGTCCCAACTATGCCTGATAAAGTTGGAGCAATAATCCAAAACATTGATAGCTATAAAATTGGAAGAATAATTTAAACATCAATAGCTATAAATAGTCCCAGGGGAATACCTCGTATCTGGATTCTAGTGCTCATTTGAAAGAGACACGGGTTTCTATATCCTCTTCCATATTCCATAGAGGAGTATTTAGACTAAAGACATTCTAGACTATTGGATCAGATATGACAAGGACAACTCCAATATCCTTGGTTGTTTTGTCTTATGCAAAGTAAGATGATATAGTTCAGACTACACCTTCTAGATTTCATATCCATGAATATTATGCATCTGTTCCAGATTTCTTTCAATTAGCCATCTAGAGACTGACCAGGAATTTAGAACATTCTATTTGCCTTCTAGATGTTTATGCTGTTTTTCTGAGATCACTTAAGATATTCAGTGAGCAAAACAAGAATACTTGTTGGATTCTTTAAGAAAGGGCTGTTTCAGAAGTTATCCAAAACATCATTTCTGGAATTACATGATATTTTATTAACATATCATTTGTATTAACATGTTTCTTAAATTCTACAATGGAATTAGAAGACTATATCACTTCAGAATATAAAGTGGACCGTTTCCTTGAAAAATATCTTTCTCAACATCTCACATCTAGAAAATGTGCAAATAATGTGACACTGAAAGTTAATACATAGGATTTCCACAGGAAGAGAAAATCTTATGTCCTTGATTATTTCCTTAAAAGATTATTTCTTTTTTTAGGAACAGAACCTGTCAGGTAGGTAGCAATTTATAAAGCTATATGTTAAAACATTTAAATATTATTTAAAGTAACATTATCCTTTGAAGGAGCAATGACATTGCATGTAATGATATTTTTAAAATTATTTTGAAAAAAGTGCTGGCCCTTCTTTCGTGTTGCTGTGTTGGAAATTTTATTGTTTTGTGATCCTAGAGTTAGCAAGTAAAAGAGCAGTAAAAGAATGGAAAACTCTAAATGAGCTAGGTTTTCTAAGGACAATATTATATATCATTTGGAGGCATTAGTCAATTATCTAATTGGTATGCCTGGATAATCCACATTTGCAAATATGTTTTACTGAATCCATGTTTAAAATTTTAGGTGTAGCAAAATATATAACGGCAGTGAGTTTATTCAATACATTTCCACAACTTTATATAATCAGTGGTAACAAAATAGCAAAAGCAATAGCACTTAGACTTATATACCACTTCAAAGTGCTTTACAGCCCTCTCTAAGCCTGTAAACGAATCAGCATATTGTCCACAAAAATCTGTCAGTAAAACCCTCATTTTACCAACCTTGGAAGGATGGAAGGAAGAGTCAACCTTGAGGTTGTCAGGATGAAACTCCTGGCAGTTGGCAGAATCAGCCTGCAATATTGCATTATAACCACTGTTCCACCACGGCTCTTATATATGACTGAAGGCTGCTATCATGATATTAGAGATGGCATTTTTCAGTCCATAGATACCTTATACCTCCAGATAAGGCTATGGAAATTCAGCTACTAATGATCGTTGGCACAATTATTTGCAATTTTTGTGCTTCAAGTGGAGCCAAAGAAATGAGCCTCAATGATTTTACAATGTTACATCCCAAATAAGAAGGGAGTGAGGAGTCCCAAAATGTTCAGTCTCAAAACTCAGTTACATCTCTGAAAACAGAATAGTCAGTCTTCTGCGACTTTCAGGGAAAAATACATCATCTAGCTAGAAAAATATCCCCTTCCTACTCAGATCCAAATTTACTGCAAACTGGATTTCTTGCATGTTAACTTATGTAACACAGGTTGTGTTTTTTTTGTTTTGTTTTGCAAATGCAGATTTTCCACTTTTATAAACTATAAAAAGTATGAAGTGGCCCTAAACTTCTGCAGTCAAACTCTGATTTTAATATTATATTGAATTGGCTTGGTGTAAAACTTTGGCCTGACATCAACTTAATGGAAAGTCACCACTGACACATGCATAGTATTATTTCACCATAGAGTAAGAGACTGCAGATAAAAAGCTTAGTCAGGATCAATTTCATTTGATAAAGTTATTTTAATGTTAATTAATAAGGCTACTTTAATACTAATTGCACCATCTCTCTATCCAGGCTCACTTTTCTTTATTCCTTTCTATTTTCTTGAGCTCTTAGCCTTGGGCTTTTCCTAACTAGATGGGCTCCCAAGTTATGATTGTAGTCAGAGAAACTTTTCACCAACTCCATCTGCTGAAAAGGCTACAAAAGCACTTGAGGAATTCAGATTTATATTTTCATTACTCTGAGACTGCTCTTGATGCCTCTTGAGCTTTAGCTTATACAGAATTCAGCAATCCTACTGAATTATACTTTGGTGACATTACACTTTGGTATTAGAACTGACTTCATATGGTTTTCTGAGAACTATTCAAGGTGGCAGAGTTTTAATTTATGCAGTTCCAATTGTTACACTGCATCGCAATCTCTTGAGGAAAAAAACGAAAGCCTTCATTTTCTGAAACAATCCAGAAACCAAAGATTCACATGTAAGTATTTCTTTGATTTCCATGAAGTTTTGCTAATAACGCCTAAGCTTCTTTTGAAAAAAAGATATAAGGTCTTCCCCCCAAAAAACCCTTATTTGGATTTTATAGTTAAATAAATTATTAACACTAGAGAATAATTTTGATTGTTAAAATGTACAAATTAACAATCTGCTCCAAATCGTTATAATGCTGAAATTAACTAGCTATGATTGTGTGTTTAGGACTACATCAATTTTAAGTAAATCTGACCTGGTTTCAAACCCCTTAGCCCCCTCAAAAATTACATAGATGGCATTGCTGAGTTTGCTACTTGCTTTGAATCCTTGAGGCTTACTGTGCAATTATAAAAACATTTAAGTATGAGAATGCTAGAATCTGATGAAAAATTCCTGCATTGTCCCATGAGTTATGAGAATACTCATGTTAGCAATATTTTGGGGGCACTTAACTAGTGAACCAAAGTCCAATAGATAGATGATGAAAGTTTTTGAAATCATTCATTATTAGAATGTTCTCTTCCTTCCATCATATCAATTGTATTACAGGTAGTCCTCGATTTACAACTATTCATCTAGTGACCGTTCGAAGTTACAATGGCACCAAGACAGTTTCTCACATTTATGAATGTTGCTGCATCCCTATGTCACATGATCAAAATTAAGTGCTTGACAACTGGCATGTATTTATGACAGTTGCACTGTCCCAGGATCATATGATCACCATTTTAATCTTCCCAGCCTGACTTCCAATCAGCAAAATCAATGGTGGAAACCAGATTCACTTAAGGATGATGTATTTAACAAGTGCAGTGATTTGCTTAACAACAGTGGTAAAAAAAAATAATTGTAAAATGAGGCACAACTCACTTAATAACTACCTTGCTTAGCAACAGGAATTTTGGGCTCAATTATGGTCGTAGGTCGAGGACTACCTGTCCAGCAATTATAGATTTTGAGCATAGATTATTATAAAATATTGTTGTTGTTTTTTTAAAAAAACTCTCTGCTTTGGAGCATAAACGTATTTGAGCCCTCTGCTCAACTTAATATTCTTTTAGTTGTGCCCTCTGTTAATAGTAATTTTTTCTACATTAATTTTTGTCCAATGAGTCTATCTTTCAATAAATAGGATTTGGTGAGAAAACACATCTAAATAATATTTTAACTGATTAGTTTTGTCGTCTTGAATGAGCAATATTGATCAAGTGACCATTTCAAATACATGAGCATGGCTTGGGTGACATCCTCCAACTGGCCCTTATTATCCTGCTAAATTGGACTATGCCATGGGCTCTTTGAATAAGATAGTCTATTGATCTAAATCAGGGGTGAAAAAATGTCATCCTCCAGATGTTGCTTAATTACACCTTCACCATTGGCCATGCTGAGAAGCATAGTTTAGCGGACATCTGGAAAGCCACAGATTCCTTATTCCCAAACTAGATCAATAAGACTTTATCAATAGCAACATCTGAGAACACCACAGTATGCTCAAACAGCAAAATAAACCACTAATTTATGCACCAATCATTGGTGAATCTTTAGAATATCTTTAAACTTGATTCAGCAGACATGGAATGCTTATCTGGTTTTAGTTGTCACATAGAGGTAGTCTTCAACCAGAATTGAGCCCAAGATTTTTATTGCTAAATGAAACATTTGTTAAGTGAATTTTGCCCCATTTATGATCTTTGGTGTCACCATTGTTAAGTGAATCACTGCAGTTGTTATGTTAGTAACATGGTTGTTAAGTGAATTTGTCTTTCCCATTGATTTTCTTTGTCAGAAGGTCACAAAAAGTGATCACATGACCCTGGGACACTGCACCGTCATAAATATGAGTCAATTGCTAAACATCCGATTTTTGATTGCGTGACTATGTGACTAATGGTTCTAAGACTATATGACTAATGGTTCTAAGTGTGAAAAACACTCATAAGTCACTTTTTTTCACTGCTGTTGTAAATATGAATGGCCACTAAGTGAACTGTTGTAAGTTGAGGACCACCTGGAATTCTCAGTGCAATTAAAGGGATATTTATACACTATCTTCTAACAAATCTTCTAACAAACATGTTTAGAAGTTCAACCATAGATAAACCTATGCCTATAAGTCAATGATATAGAATAATTCAACCTACATACAAAACATATACAGTTTTGCACAATTAGATTATGTAATCATCACATAGTATGTCTATCTTTTAGTTAGGGAAGGACAGTAGGTTAACATTCTTAAATAGATGGGCTGTATTATTTCTATATTCTAAAAAATCTGCAGACGTTGTAATGGGAAATATTCAAATATGGCCAGTATGAATTCCTAAATTTCTCAAACCATTTAGGAATACATTTGTTCACTGAACAAATGACACAGCACTTCCACTTTCTGAGTGTTGTTTGTATATTTTGTTTGTGTATTTTTAAAATGTAACAATTATTTAATCTAACAAAGAAATTGTTTCGATTATATCAAAGAAATAATCCAAACAATAATTCAAAACCAAAAAAACTCTGTAGGCTACTACATAAAGGTAGTAGCATTGCTACTGATGTTAAAACAATTTTAATGTTAGAGGGTGTTTAAAACATCGAAATATTATCTAAAACTGTAAATATTCATCTTGTGACATAAAAGTACAGCAAGTCAATATGTAGAAAAATATGGCATTTTGAGTGTACATTTCACTATTTACATTTGTTCTTTTATTAATATAACAAAATCTTTAACTCCTATGATACTGAAATATGAATAGTATATTGAAGTAAACAGTATATTCTATTTTATGCATTAAATACTCCTAGGTGCTTCCATAATTGAGATATATTTTAATAATGCAAACCTTAGTTGTTCTTGTCTGTCTTCATATTTGTGGCCTTATTTGGTGATACTCTTCCCATGGGTACTATAGCTAAATATAGAGATTTCTGCTATCCATTAAAGACTGAATTGCAGCATACTCTTTTATAGATATATTATGAAAAACAGGATTTTTCCCTTTGATGCATCTTAATTTGTAGTTTCTGCCATAGAATTCCTTTAAATTATTTTGAATCTCATCCTCTCTTCTGACAGAGAAGTACAGTGATCTTGAAAATGCTACAGATTTCAATAATCAAATGTCTACCAAAGATAATTCATGTATCAAAGCAAAGATCATGAGAGTCAATAGGGTGATGAGGGGAACTGTTCTCCATTTTTACTACAATATTCAGAAGCTGGAAAATTACTTTTTAATTACATCCTACAATTATATGTGCCTCTCCAATTATCATTATATGAGGAAATTTAACCCAGATTGTCTTTATACAAAGTGAAATATAGAATGTAAGCAACATATAATGTTTATAGATACATACAAGCACACTATTATTCCAATGCTTTAAGCAGGTTTCTAATATCAATTTTTTTTTGCTTTGGTAAAAAAAATCAAACCAGAGTGAACAATAATAATATATCCTACTAATCAAGTATCATATCTTCAATAAAGTATAACAAACATCAATAAAACAAGTAGAAACAAAGAGAAAATGAACCATTAATAAAAAGTCCAACTATATTATTGTGGTATTTAAGTCTAAGTACTATTGCTATTGCTCATAAATGCCCAGATACATAAACAAATCAATCAAACAATAATTGCCAATAAAGCTGATAACTCAAACATTTCTTGGGGAAGAATAACCCAAAACCACGAGGCCACCACAGAGAAGGTTTCATATCATTATTCAATACATTTCAGTGTTGATAGTACAAAACAGGTCTTCCATTGAGTTGTTTGATACAGGAAAAGTTGTTTCTTTGGATAACTGGACCCAAGTCATTTAGTACATTGTAAATCATTAATAATGTTGTAGCAACCCAGAAATGAATGAATGAATGAAGAAACGAATCTTGAAACAATGTTAATCTCTATCACTTAATCTCTATCACTTAATCTCTATCACCTGTTAGAATTCTTGAGGTTAAATTTCCAGATACCTTTTCCAAAGCCAGGCTAACTTACACCCTATTATAAAATCTCTAGCAAGATTATTGGAGTATGAATAAAATGTACTCATACACAGAGTAGCTGTATTGCAGGTATCAAACTCAAGGCCTGGTGGCCAGATCTGGCCCGTGGGGTACTTAGATCTGGCCCGCGAGGCTGCTCTGCCAGCTCCATTTTCAGTTTTCACGACCTCCTGCAACCCTCTTCCAGTGAAAATGGAGTTTGTTTTTTGCTGGCCAGAACTTGGGAGCCTTTTGCTGGTAGAACACTTGGGCTGCCACAGGTGCCCCCAACAGGAGTGGCATTGAGCTGGCCACGCCCACCTCAGCCATGCCCACCCTGGCCCCCTGAAGTCAAACACAACACTGATGCAACACTCAGTGAAATAGAGTTTGAAATCGAGTTTGTCATCCCTGCTGTATTAGATTTAAGAAGTACATTTCTCCTTCTAGATTTATTCTTTTCCAAAAGATGTTATTTACCTCAATCTTGGATCTGACCCACCATCTTGTCTAAATTCAGATCAGTTTATTAGTCATTACCATCTACTTTACATATGCCTTTGTGGCCTCAGATGATATAGAGAAATGATTCAGATTCATGTTACTTCTCTTTCCTAGATTTTTTAAATCTTATTTCTCATTGATTTCATATAGATCAAAGATATACAATTTTAACTGGACCAGAGGCTGTGTTTGGTCTTTAACCAGCATGTAAGTGACCGCTTTCTCGAAAACAGAGGATAAGATCAAGATAAAAGTTTAATTTTAATTCAGCCTGATACATTTTACATTATTACCCTTCAGTCTTATATTGGATAATTTTTGCTTCATGCCTCATTAAAAAGTATAATTTGGTAGTAACTTTTGAAAATAGTTGGCCCTGAGTCCAAAACTTCAAAAAACCTTGTACAACTCTGACATGAGATGAAGTTATCTCTATTGGTGTTTAAGTTTTTAAGCAATTTATTATCTACAAAATTAAGGTACTTACTACTAACTTAAATAATTGAAAATAACTATACATGCTGCATCTTATTTTTCTCCACTGTATATCTAAAAGTCTGTATATTGTTACTAATAGTTTGAATGTAACTAAAAATTATATTCTATATCAAGGGTAAACTATAGTAGAAGTATACTCACAATAATGTAAGTTAGATGTGCTGTTGTTGTCTTTGTTATATCCTGGCAAACGTTCTGTGTTTATCAAAATTATACAACTATGTTTTTACATTTCTTTTTAAAATTAGAAGCCTTGTTTGTATTACTGCCATAGTATGTAATGTATGTAAAGTAATAGAAATATTATTACTTTTCCCCCCTCACATTGCGTTTAATACGTTGGGGTTCTATTTATAGATACTTTTGGGGGTATCTATTGGGGTATCTATTTATAGATACCTTTTATGTTTTTACTTTGTTCCCATTTTTTAAAAATGACCATACATTCCTTTTACATTATTTTGATATTTAATTCATTTATGTAACATTTACATCATTTTACATTGGTTTATGTGTTTCAATGATAGTTATTATTTGAAATATGCACTGCCAATTATCTTTTGTTTTTTAAAAAAATTCACTGAGGTTGTCTTTGGAATTAAATATATTGTTTTCTTTTCCATTTTCTTTTATTTGGAGCGTCATGTGAGAAGGACATTAATTTAATAGCTTTATGCATTGGAAAGGTTTTATTGATATATTATAGTTTAACTTTTTATTGCCTCCCACAAAATTATATGGAAGAAAGTCTTCTTTATGGAATACGTAGGTGCTGGATATATAAATATATGTGTGCAAGTCTGTATGTGTACATGTATAGTGATTGTAAAACAGTGGCCCCCAATCTTTTGGGCACCAGGGACTGGTTCCATGAAGAGAAGTTTTTCTGTGGACTAGAGGGCACATGGTTTCACATGCTGCCTGCATCCTGCAGATGGGTCTTCGCTTGTTTGCACCGACCAGTTGCTGGCATACCATGGACCAGTGCCAGTCCACGGACTGGGGTTGGGGACCCCTGCTGTAAAACAACTTTGCAGTCATCCTCATGTAAACCAATTTTTGTTTCATTTATATATTAATTTATGCCATCAACCGTATGACAAAAAATAAAGAATAAAGATAGAGATCTTGAAATGCAGTAAAATGTTTCTGGGACTCATTCTAAAAATAAATAATGTTCATTACTATTTGAAATGATTTTAAAACTTTTCTTTTTTAATTATATTTTTAAAAATGTTAATGGATCTAATGGCCTAGAGTGGTACATATTGAATAAATACAACTGAAATGCTATTTTTCTTTCTTTTACAAAATTGTTATCCACATTCTAGTATACGATCTAGCAGGTGAAATTGGTAATTCATCCTCATGCCTTCTTTAAATATATATGTTATTAAACTCTTTGATGGGAATATGATCCTATGACTAAATGTCTATGGAGATTCTCAGTATCCAAGTCCTGGTTGTCCCAAAAGTGCTTTTTCAAAAAGTAACTTTTCGCTTCTCATCCAAGAAGCTTCTTCAGTTTTGACTGAATTGTGGTGAATACAAGGATTTATATTCCTTGCAGTGATCCAGTCACTTCAGAATGCTAACAACCAGATGACTGCAAGGAATATAAACTCTTCTAATCCCATTGTTCAGTCAAAACCGAAGAAGCTTCTTGAATGACAAGAGAAATGTCTTCTCAAAGGAAAAAACAAAGAAAGTCCAGTTGACTTTAAAAAGCACCCTTGGGGCATGTATATCTAAATGTTTGGAACTGCCTTAGTGACATATAGTTTTTACATAACTGTGTTTCTAACAGCGCTTTTGTAACTAGTATATTCTAGAGCAACTAGATTTCTCAACTTGGCAACTTTAAGTTACATGGAGTTTGATTCCCAGAACTCCCCAGAATTCTGCGACCTGAAATCCACACATCTTAAAGTTGCCAAGGTTGAGAAACAAGGTTGAGAAACAGTACTTTTAGAAATTCCATTGTTCTTTACATGAGCCTTGTAAACATCCCACAGAAGTTTTCAGCCAACAATGATCTGTCATTGGCCTCTGCAGAAGGGAAAGTCTGTCTTTCACAGCAGCCCAGAAATGCAATAAACTCCCATCAAATTAAGAAAAGAGGTGTCTATCTTCAGGCTGTTAGAGATAAGTAGATGGGCTTGAAGTAGATGGACTTCAAAAATCAAGCAGCTGTCAGAAGAGAAATCTCTTTCATTTTCTATCAGTCCACTTTTTGCTTCCATACAACTCCTGATCACTTATGGATTGCATGTGAGTTGCAAAGTATAAGGAGAGTTTACACACTGCTCTTAAACTGGGTTGAATTCATACACATTGTGCATCTTATTATACATGGTTTTAATGGCAGGATGAATGGTCTTTTGATAAAAAAAATATTATTTTGAAATGAAATACATATTTCATAGATTTGTTTGAAACTGGCACCATTATTATTTTTATAAATGACTCAAGTTGGCAATTATACTTAATATTCCTTCCTTTTCCTATTTTATCCTTTGCAACAATCCTGTGCAGTGGGTTGGCTGAAAGAGAGTGACTGGTCCAAAAACACCCAAGTGACTTTCATGCCTAAAATGGGACTAGACCTCACAATCTCCTGGTTTTTAGCTTCATGTCTTTATCATTAGACCAAACTGGCTCTATTTGATGGTTCCTGAGGATTATTCCTTACTGTGAACAAATCATAGCTTTAGGATTACATTCTCTTTTTATTCCCTGATTCCCATCATTCACTACACTCCCTTTGCCTTATATGATTTGTGCTGAAAATCAAAAACTCTGTACTCTAGGCAACTTTATCAACTTTATTTCATGAATATGTAGTTCTCTATATGGTCAACATGATACGGCAACTCCTTAAATAACATATGGGTAGATACACAAATCTATTTTTTCTACTTTGAAATCTGAGATAAGATTTGGACTGTTCCAATTTAGAACACAGTTATTGCTACTGAAATTCTTTCATAATGATGCTAAACAATATCATTGTGGCATAATGTTATCTTAGAGCATTGGAAGGATTCAGTAGCACTGTTGAAAGGATTATTACATCAACACTACCCATTCCAAAGAAGTAAAAAATGCAGACCCCAAAAATACATTTTCAGTATATATACTTTGACTGAGATACACACACACAGACACATATACGCACACATACATACAGTAAATATAAATATATGTGTGTGTTTAAATGTGTATACATTTAAGAATACATATTGAAAAGACATTTTTCTTTCATATATCATATAAACTAAACATAAAGATATAACCTAAGAATAAATGTATAAGCAAAATAAGTTACTTTGCATGCAACTAAATTTTATTAGATATTAAGTAGAAATAACTTTTTTTTTAGGAGGAAGAGGCAGAAATGAAAGCTTTGTTAGTGTTAATTTCCTCATTTATGGGGCCAGAGAGACAATATTTACACCATGGTTCAGAAAATTTATCAGTTTCCCCTTTAACTGATGCTGCCACAATCTGGAGAAGTCGAGCCAGTCTGATGCAGTGATCAGACTTTGGTCATAGCTACTTGAAAAAATAAAATAAAATAAAGCACTTTCTGATGATAGACAAATGTGTCTTGTTAGCAACAGCCAAAAAGCGCTTGACTTGTACTAATAACAAAAAGGCCATGCTGGTCACCATGGGTCTAAAGACGAAGCACCCTGTCACTGCCTTGGTTGGGAAATTAGCAAATAATGTTCCTTTTCTTTGATAAATGGATGACAGTTCTCTCTCACCAATCATTTTTTAACATTTTGATGCATGTCTATGATCCCGCCGGAGGAACAGAAAAGTTTACTGGCCCTCAATTTTCAGATGATGAATGGAACACTCTAAATGTGCGATTTCTGTATGAGGTATAGTTCATTTTAAGCACTTCGAGTAAATGGGTGTCACTGATTAGAACAAATAGTCTACTTGTGCAATAGCACAAATGGTATGTCTCATTCTTCTGGTCTCCTCTGAGACAGAAAAGAAGAGGGACAACAATGACCATGTAATACTTATTGGAACTACAGCTGTTTAAACTGAACAATTTTAGGTGATCCAAACATCTAATCACTATGACAGGTTACTAAAACACTTCTTTTAAATGTTTGTTATTGGCCTAATTAAATGCTTATTGTGCTAAGAATCTAAAGCCGCATAAAAAGACATTGATAAAGAGAATATTTTTTTTCTGTTTCTGCTTCCATAAAATGTTTCAGGTTATACGTGTCTGTTAAATTATAAAATGGAAAACCATCGGTTGAAATCACTTTAAAAATCAAATTAGAACACAGATGTAATCCTATAGGAAGACAATATTATCTGTCCTACTTTCTTCCTGACAATTGGTATTAGCCCAACATCCGATAAAGTATGCCTAATCCCGTAAAAAGAAAAATCTGTTTTAGGGATAATGAAAAAGTGAAATATATATAATCTTTAAGAGTGCGAAAATATGGCAGCAATTGTTCTTTTAAAAGGCTAGCTCACAAATGTGAGCAAATCACTATTTGTGTTTTATTAATTATTTTTCACAATAGCAGAGCTCTTCTGTGGTAACGAACCATAATTGAATATGTACAAGAAATGATCAGATGGTTTGAATTTAACTAAGGCATTAGCATTTAGTTTAGCATAGTAAAAATAGTATGATTTGTGGGAGGCAATTAACAATCATTTGCTCTGTGGATACAAGTAATTTGTTTAAAGAGCACTGACCTATGAGACAGCTAGTTTGTGTTGGCTGTGATGGAAAGGAGCTATTGACTCTGAACACAGTGTAACAGCCCCACTGGAGAAAAAAATCACACTGGAATTTACACAAAAGGTCCTTAAAACACTTAAAGCTTGAGGTCTTTTCATAAGGTGAAGTGGGTTAAAATGATATAAACTAGCCAAAGTAGAATCAGATACATATAGGCAAAATATGGAACCTTCAAAGAAACAGCAATCACCTAGCTACAAAAATAAATTATTTTCCATATTATTTTTTGGAAAAGTAATTTTTAGCCCATAAATATTCTATTAATCGAGTGATTATTTTCTAAGATTTCACAAGAAAGAAATAGAGTGTGTCCGGAAATGATTGTTGTTTTCTTAGGTGAAAAGTATTACAGACCTAGAAAAATAAATAAATAACTGTTTAAAAAATGCATTCATTTATCATATGGTATAACTGCCCAATCTCATATGAAGGTGGCTCTGGTTAGCAGACAACATTTAATTGAAAAAACCAATACGTGAAAACTGAATTTAAAAATAACTATTAAAAAGGTAATAAAAAACAAGAGAGAGTAATATTAGTCACATTAAGGGAGCCATCAAAACATCTCCTTGTGTCCTAGTAACACTCAGGCCTCGTGGCATAATCAGATTTTGAGGGACTTGAGGAATGTGAGAGGGCTGTAGCTAACTTCACTTCCAAAGGGAGAAGATTCCCTAAAGCAGGTGCCACAACTAAGAAGGCCCACCTTTTGGGACCTGCCAAATGTAATTCCCTAGCAAATGGAATCCATAGAATGACTTGTCTGCCAAATAGTTCAGACTCAACATTTGGTCTCTAGCCTCTCTTGGATTTGCTTTCTCTAAAGTACCCATAGTTTGTTTTATTTAGAGTATGTGTGCTAAAAATTACATCCTGCATTACTATTAACTTTTTATTTGAGCTATACGAAGGAAGAGAGAGGAAGCAGCTAAAATGAAAACAACCACCTAAACCAAGCCAAACTTAAACAGTAATATCCGTTAACGTTGACCTGTAGTTGTAACCGAAGTCAATACATTGCTAAGTTTTTCTTTTGTCTATAAGTTATGCAAAATTCACCGAATTTGAAAACAGTAATTCACTTTACCAAGAAAACAGTAACATGTATTCATCCAAGTAATTCAGTTTCGCAAAGCTACCTGTATAATTATTTCCCACACTTTCAGTGGCGTGCTTAAAAATACTAACTGTAACATAATTTCATTTAGGAGCATACAAATCACAATTTTGGTATAATGAAATAACATTGCATGGCTTGTAATGTCATTAAAAAGTAACCTGATATATTTCAAGTAAGAACCGCCAATGACTACTAGCAAATAAAATGATGAATCAACCTTCAGAAAACTCCTTAATATGAATATGCCAGGATTTTATTCTTTCAGGTAACAACTATTTTAATTGTCATTAAACAAGCAAGTGATACATGACTTGACAAATATTAAAACAAGTATTACACTCAATTATTAATTTGCACCGTTCTCTTTTAAATGTAGCAAATATCCAATTAATTTAATTTTAGGTGCCCACCAGTTTATATTTTACAGTCTGGAAGGCAATTTACTAACTGGCAATTACATACAGAATGATTGTTAATTCTGCTTCTAAGTGCTAGCTGCTTGAAAACTGTTACGTCTCTCTAATTTCTGACCTTCTTACAACAAGGGTGAGGTACACTGGGAATAGCAAGGCCTAGCAGAGAAGAGCTGGACATGTCATTTGTGACTCATTCTTTTAATTCACCATGCTAATCAACTGAACTGCCACAATCTCCCAAGGTAATTGTATCTTTACAATAGTTGAAAGCAGCAGGCTAAAAGGCATAGATAGATGGTATAAGGGACCTTCCCATCCTTCTGAGAATTAGCACAGCAACCGCTCTCTACATGCGGCTCATGGAGTCTGGGATTGTGGGGTGTTTTAAATTGGGTAGTTTTATATCAACGTACATGTATCCTTTAAATGCCTCCACTTCTGTACTTTGGAAGCTTCTTTTGCACACTATACCCTTGTTTCGTTCTTCTCCAGCTTTATTACCCTTTGTTCCACCTCATGCTGAGAAGGTTAAATGTTAGAATGCCAAGCCAGACTGCAAGCATGGTGGGATACTGATGAGAACCAGATGCCCTGGAGATTCTAGCCCTCCCTCTTATGGGACGACATAATTTTCATATTGTGAAATACAGTGAAGTTTGGCTCAGTTTTCAGTGGTGAGTGTAATTTCCAATGATTATCTCATTGTCCCCATCAATTTCGGGGCAATACAAATCAGACTGAAGTTTCCAGGTCAGACAGGCTGTGACCTTACCCTTCCTCTTACTTTCTCTAGCCATGTAGTACCTGAGACGTGTTGTAACTTGTAGCTTTTTTTATTTGTTGGCTTCCAGTAAATTAATTGCAGCCAGAATAGCTTTAGTAACTTTGATTCTCTGAAATGCCATTCATTCACATGTCCTATGACATTTTGGGACAAAGAATACATTGACCAATGTAAGAGTGTGGATTTTAAAACAGTGGCTAATTGTGAAAATTGCCATCAAAAACTACTAAATAAATTAAATTCATCTGCTAAGACTGAATTCTCATTAGTACATGCAATAAAACTAGTAGTACATGCAATAGAACTACTCATTTAGTTTGGAACTTATTATTTGCTGCTTTTAAAAACAAAACAGTCCAACACAAACATACATACACTTTATATACAAACACACACACACATTTCTACTTAAATAGTAATCAGGGCTATTACTGAAAAAAATATCAAAATTATTGTGTAACAGTCCAGAACTTGTAGTATGACACTTGCAATATTACACTTCCAATTTATATTGTCTGCTGCAGAAATTATAGTGAAATTATCTTTCTCTCTGTCTCTGTCTCTCTCTCTCTCTCATCATGTTGTCAACTTAACTATTTAAAAAACATAACAGCTAGATTGCTTATTTAACTTTATTTTGGTCATTAACCAACACATAAGAGCAAGGTTAAAAAAATCAAAATAAATGTGTTATGATTTATCTCTATGGAACCTTTTCAATAATCTACTGCTGCTATTTTCTCATGAGATTGCCAGAAGGCTTTCGGGTAACTTATTGTTAGTTTATTGCAACTTAAATAAAGTACATTTGCATTTGAAGTCTAAGGTTCAGTCACTTCAGAAAACTTTTTAGAAATTTAGAATTTAACTAGAAACTATGCACGGACATTGGTTTCTAACCAGACTAATGGCGAAATGCTCCACCCTTTTGTACTTGCAGAATGAAATCACATGTGACTATGGAAGAGGCAAAATTTGCATCAGAATGTCATCCTCCATAGTCATTTCTTATTCCTTCATGTAGACACCTATATGGATGATCGAGTTTAGCCATCAGGCATGATTTTTTTAGATATCCACAATAAAGACTCTTAATACTTAGACAATTAGTATTTAGCCTTTACATACTTTTACTCATCATTTCTTTTAATTGTGTGTTAAAACAACGACCACAGACCATTTTATAATTCATTCCAAATATTTTTAAATCGGACATTTTTTTGGGGGGGATGTTATTTCAATATGTATTCAAATTTAGTATTAGTTTAAGATTTATGCATCATTGTAATCTATCTTGTATATTTTTGTCTTTTTATTCTAGTCCAATGCTTTATACAGACTCATTTTTAATGACTTTACCAATGCTCTACAGGAATCATATGTACGATAAACAAATCAGTTGAGTTTTTTCCCTGGGATTATGCATTTCCCCCCAAAAATACATATTTGGCTTAAAGATGGGGCTATCTACGTGACCCTATTGATGCCAAAGACTCTTTTTATTTTTAAATCTGAAACCCTAAACCCTAAAAAATATCCAACATGGCATCATCATAATCAACGATTATTTCCTTTACTTTGGGTATGACATATATCCATCACATATGACATTGATGCTCTTTTTACAGATTTTTATCTAATTCTTTATTTAAGAATTCTAATGAAATATTTAGAAATGGTCCTTGAGAAAACCTATTTCACATAAGTTCTGACCAACTCTCTGATTTACTTTTTGAAAACTTAAACACAATTTAAATACACATTAGCTAACATCATGCAGAATACTTCTCTTTTTCCACTATATAATATTTTCATTCTCATCCCCCCCCCACCCCCACACAGTACATTTAAATTTTCTCATAAACCTCTTACACTGGGATAAATCTATCAGAGGCAGTTCAATTAATCTGGATCAAGTGACTGGATAATTTAAAATATGAAAGTGACACTTTTTTTCTCGTATTTCCAACTCTATTGGAAATATGATTTTAAATTTTACATACCCAGATTTAATATTTCTCATGGCCACAGAAATCTTGCCAATAAAAATCTTTCTCCCACACGTAGATTACACAGATACATACATATACAATTTACATAGGATCAGTACAATTTATAAACCATTGTGTTCATTCTTGATAACATGTTCCTACAGACAAAATTGTCAGTAAAAATTATTACAATTTTTGACTACATTTGACTTTTTAATCTGGTATGCTCTTTGGATTTTTTTTTAGAGTAAACAATAGGGGTACATATAAAGAGGGTTAGTATTTGCAAAAATTGAATTTGTTTCTGTTTTCATTACATGTCACAGTAATACCTGCTTATAATAATTACTGTAACCACAATTGATGCCTACAATATATGTACATGTATATACATATGTACTATATATATATATATATATATATATATATATATATATATATATATATATATATATATATATATATATGAAATTTCTGTAGAGCTTAATTAATTAAACAATAAGCTTTCTTGTAAATTAAAATGTAATTGGAGTGGACATAAAAATATTTGCTTTGAATAAATAAACTCAGTGTTAGTTGAATAAGGAGTTTCTTCTGTGGAATTAAGGATGGCCAATCCATCATTTTAAAGCTACTGAAAGCAAATAAGAAATCGTACAGTTTTCCTGCATCATTAAAACATGTAAACATGTAAAATTCAATTTAGAAGTATCAGAGAAACAGTTACCGGTATAGACAAACCGCCCAGGAGCACCTTTACAGAACTGTTTGGACTTGTAGGAGAGGGTTACTTCAACAACTCCAGGAATGTGCCGTGGTGGAGTTTGAACTCTGATGGCATGAGGTGTTATCAGCTATAAAAATGACATAATAAATAACATT
>JAUDYJ010000005.1:65055204-65075204 GCA_030761175.1 Masticophis lateralis
AAGAAAAGGACTAAGACAGAGAATTCAGCCTTCTTAATTGTAAGCCTCATTAGTGATGGTTGCCAGGCAAATACACACCTATGAAAGAGGTAAACAATACGTCATAGATCATAATGACTCTTGTGCTTGGGGCAACCTTTAATTATTATATTTTTTTGTTCTCTCTTACCTTAGCTATTAGAGAAGAAAAACATTTTTCTTCTGCAAAGAACATTAATATTCTGATGCCTAAATTATATTTTAATTAGTTCACCATTGCATGTAATCACCACTCCTTTATGTTTTCAGTAAATCTGAATCACTATTTGTGGATTGTTCAGTTTTGTGTCATTACTAGAATTAATGAAAAGGCTGGTCAACTGTATAGTAGAGTCTACTTGTCTAGCTTCAGTAGCAGCATGACAATGGTATATGAAGCAAATCATTGATTCTTGGCATAAGAAGTTCAATAACCTACAAACAGATTGTCTATCAGAGCCATGCAATCCAGAATCATGTTTAAGATCATGGCTAACTACATTCCTAAAGGCATAGGATGGGCATAAGATGGGCATGAGGACACAAGTCCTATCTGCTTTTGTTCACATGGTTCAGAATCAGAATGTATGTATGTATGTATGTATGTATATATATATATATATATATATATATATATATATATATATATATATATATATATATATATATATCTCCCCTCTCTCTCTTTGTGTGTGTGTGTGTAATGTATCTTGGAGGTCAGTATATTAGAGATCATATGACAATAAGCTCCTGTTGATAGTTTTATTTTTTGTCAATTTATTGAGTACTTTTTGAAAGTCAGAAGTTAATGTGCATCACTACATCCCCTACAATCAAAATCCATAATTCAATTATAAACAGTGTCAAGAAGCAACATGTGAAGAAATAATTTTTATTTATTTATAAGCATGGCTTCGGAATTACTGAAAGAATTAAACTTTGAGTTTATCCTGATTTAGGGGAATGAAAGAAGCCATTTCTCAACATTGGTGGATGTAGGGTAAGTACAAGGCATATCATAGAATACAGTATCATTACACACACATCATAATCTTTGCAATTCACTGAGTCTCTATTAATTTCTCTTTTAAGATGCAGAGAGCATGGAAGAGAAAACTCTTGTTCTGTCCCCAGTGGCAAGGATATATAGTTGAATTCAACGTACTAATGTCTGTGGAAATTCTTAGTCATCCAGGTCATGGTTGTCCGAAAGGTGCTTTTTTCAAGAGGCAACTAGACTTTCTGGTTTTGCTTTGAAAATGTTTCGCTTCTCATCCAAGAAGCTTCTTCAGCTCTGACTGGATAGTGGGAAATGAATGAGAAATAAAACGTTTTCAAAGCAAAATCAGAAAGTTCAGTTGCCTCTTGAAAAAAGCACTTTTCGGTCAACTTACTGATGTATACATCTTAAGGTAGATAAAATAATAATTATTTGCAGGAGATCTTAATTTCTTGCCCAAGTAGTTTATAACTCGACATTAGATCAACTAATTAGACATCATGTCCTCCATTAATGGTGGTTTTGCATTTCTGTTTCAGTGTTAACACAATATTGGTTATGATGCCTATATTCTGAAATTGTTCTTCCCAGAAGATTCACGTACTCCTCCTTTCTTTTTGTTCTGAAAAGCTATACATATAACTTTTATTTTTCAAGCAGTTATCTCCATGTTTGTTCTTTCTGTAATTTAAGGATTAGCATTGTGTTTTCTAATTTTTATTGTATTATTTGTTCTGCTGTGGAAGATCATATGCTGGTATGTGGCAAAAAGTGGCCTATTAACGGTATAAATAAACACTGTTTTTACCTAAAAAGAAAGCAGTGCTGAATTTAATATAATGTTTTCAACTCCCAAAGGAAGATTAGACAGGAAAAAACCCCTCTGATCTGTATTATCTGAAAACCATTACTACATTGTCAGTGACAACTTTTCTATTTTAAATATAAATTATTTGGGGAAAATGTTATCTCTTTTTTCAGTAAAATGTAACATGTATTGGTTTATACTATTAGAAATATATCCATCATTACTATACAGATTTGTTAGGTATCAGTGGCACTTTCAATAAAAGTAACTGGGATTGGATTTGGCCTTAAGTAAATCCTAGATAAATATCAGATGTTAGATGCTTGAATATGCAACCTGCAGTGGTTGACAATGTTTTATTTTAGAGAATTGAAATTACTTTTCCCTTTGTACTCTAACATTTTTAGGAAAAAAAGGATAAGGGGACACACTGCTTTAATATGATGCATTAAAGCTCAGGCCAGTGAGTTGAGCGAACTCATAGTAAATTCTTTACAAAAACTACCATTGATCATGTTTTAAGGTCTATGCAAACTTACATGCATAATGTATATTTTTCCCAATGATTTCAAAAAAGCCAAAGTAAAAGAAAATCGAACTGAAGCAGAAAAGGCTGTTAGCAAATAAATAGAAAAGAATAGAAAAGGGCTGAACATTGCAGATGTTATATGTTATAAGAAATTTAAGTCAAAAGCAAATAAGGAAGGAACAACCTTCTTTTTAAAGTGGAATCGGAAAAGCTAATGCATTTTAATGGGATGAATCCGAAGGACAAAGAAACCATGAAAAATAAATAAATATGGTCGTGTGCGTAAAAAAATGGTGCAAAGAAAGCATTGCAAATTAAAAAGCCATGTAAATGTGTGCCTACCATTTTCCAGATAAGAAGGGGCCGTACCTTCTGAGGGGTCAAGGCGGCGAGCCCGCCTTCCATGTTTGGAGTTGTTGTGTACAAACATGTTGTCTGAGACAGCCAGAACATGGCCATCCACATTGACTGTTGTTGATACAACAACCTAGGAGGGAAAGAAAGAAAAGAAAGACATTTCTTTTTTTTTTTTTTTGAAGCATACAGACGCTGAAAATGGGGTGCACCTATTGCAATAAACATCATGCTGAAAAAATGTATAATGTAGTTTGCTATTTTTAAGAACAGTGTTATTCATAGATGCAATTCACTTGCTTTTTTTTTTTTTTTTTTTTTTTTTGGCTATCGCTGGAGATTTTCCTACACACAATTCCCCTCCCTTCTTCAACACCCTCCGCACTAATTAGAGTTTAATCTCCTATTATGCTAACAAATGAATTCAATTCTAGGAAAATATTCTTCTAGTCATTTGTTTCAGAAACACCCCTCTAACCACTCATTTTAAAAGCTACTGTTTTGATTGATCTGTTGATATATTGATTAGATAGTTTATCTAATTAAAATTTGTACACTTGAGACTGTCTTCAAATGAAGAATTGTGAGCACTCCAAGTCAAAGGGGAAAATACTTCATAAATCAGTAGCTATGTGTAACTTTGTGCTGTTCTCTTCAGAAATGATCTTTAGGTCATTGTTGCTATCGTATTTACAAAGCAATCTTATAAATAGGTGTTATGGGACAAGGAATTTCCAAAAATAGAAAAATTGCCTCATTTAAAGATTGAAAAGGAAAAAAAGAAATGGTTCTCCCTCCCACTATAATAAACATTACTATTACTAGGCCTGGTATAATTTGTCACATAATACAGAAATATTTTGGAATACAGGATGCCTTTGTTTTTATAGATCTGGCCTTTTAGCTTCTTCATGCAACTCACACAGAACCATTTTTTTTGCGCTTTCTAGAATTAGAGAAAAAGAAATCTATAACAGATATTAAAACATTCCTTGAGATTCCTTAATTGTAGCTATTGTAGTGCACCATCAAAATATCCTAAAATATGAATGCTCTAAAAGATTCGTTAGCAAGATAGAAACAGACATAAGGAGATGTTTATATCCCTTCATCATCTTCTTTTTTTAAAGAATATGCTTTCTTTCTGCATGCAGTAGAGAAATATTCTTACTAGCTATATACAATTATCTCACATCAGGCAAGGTCTAGGAGACCATTGGATCTTTCAGATCCAAATATTCAATTATCAGAATCAGATTTCATGCAAATTCTAAATTTTTGTTTTTCATCATTCTGAGGAGGAAAAAAATTCACAAAATGCTGTGAAAAGAAGCCTCCTTATTCATATTAAATTATGTTGGATTTGCACATCTTGTCGAACAATTCACAATTCACCAAACAGAACAGATCACCAAAGGGAGAAGTGATCAATCCCTCCCCAAAGAACTTTCAGAGGTTCTTTGCAGATGACAGTAAGCTGGCAGAAATAGCCAACATCCCAGAAAACAAGCTTGGAATCCAAAAAGGTCTTGACAGACTTGAACAATGGCCCTATTCAACAAAATGAAATTTAATGTGGAGAAAAGCAAGGTTTTACACTTTACACTTTGGAAAAACCAAAGGTACAAGTACAGATTAGCCAAAACCTGGCTGAAAAACAGTAACTGTGAGTGGGACCTTGAAGTCCTAGTGGATGATTACTTAAACATGAGCTAGCAGTGTGCGGCAGCAATTTAAAAAGCTAAGACAAACCTTGGTTGTATAAACAGAGGGATAGAACCAAAATCACATGAAGTTTTAGTACCGCTTTATAAAGCTTTAATAAGACCACACCTGGAGTATTGCAACCAGTTTTGGTCACCAGATTACAAAAGAAGATGTTAAGACTCTGGAAAAAGTGCAGACAAGAGCCACTAAGATGATTAAGGGCCTGGAGACAAAAGCACATGAAGAACAGTTGCAAGAAATGAGTATGGCCAGTCTTGAGTAAAGAAGGATTAGGGGGTGACATGATAGCAGTATTCCAGTATTTGAGGGGATGCCACAAAGCATCAGAATGCAAGACAAGAAACAATGGTTGGAAACTAGTCAAGGAGAGAAATAACCTGGAATTAAGGAAAAACCTCCTAACTGAGCACAATTTTAGGTGGAACAGATTGCCTTCAGTGTTAGGTGTAACAGATTGCCTTCAGAAGTTGTGGGCCCTTCGTCACTGGAGGTTTTTAAGAAAAGACTGGAGAGCTCTGTCTGAAATGATATAGGGTCTCCTGCTTGATCAGAGATTGGACTAGAGACCTGCAAGGTCCCTTTCAGCTTTATTCTGATTGATTGAATGCATTCTTAATGTCTGATAATTAATGTTTTCTGCAACTGAAAACAGCATATTGAATATCAGAAATGTCTTCAGTCACTTCTAATTCAGAAAGTAGACATAATCAACTTAATTCATATGTTGATGACAATGACTTTTCCTTTTTTATCTTTAATTGGAGCTCTTCTATTTCCAGATTCAGAAGCACATTGACCAACCAAAAACTAAATAGATCCAAATAGATCCTGTCTATTGCTACCCTGTTTCCCTGAAAATAAGACATGACCTGATAATAAGCCAATCGGGCTTTTGAGCGGATGCACTAAAATAAGCCGCCCCCGAAAATAAGCCCTTCCTGAAAATAAGCCCTCCCTGAAAATATTTAACTGCATACGCAGCCAGTCCCCACCATTTCCGCTGGTTAGGGTTAGGGTTAGGGAGACATAAATTTGGTAAAATGGCAAGAGGAGCCCCGTCTTGTTCCATGCGCCCCAAAATAAAAAGATCTCCCCAAAAATAAAACCAAGCGCTTATTTCAGGGTTCAAAAAAAATATAAGACAGGGTCTTATTTTCGGGAAAACATGGTATTTCTGTGTCCACCACAGGAAAATAGTGAATAAGGCTTTCTGACAATTTCTTAGCCCAAATTTTAAAATGAACACTTACAAAAATGAAAATTCTTGCATTAACACCTATCCATTAGATGTTAGGTGCCATTCTTCTGTAATGATCAATTAATTATCATTATAATGAAAAGCCTTTCCTATTGCATCTACATATACACTTATAAGATACTTTCATATGTTGTATTTACTGTAAGGATCCTATATGTGCTTATAAGTCTACAAATTAAATTTAGAGCATTATATCAAAAACTGAGACAGAAACGTCAGTGACAACAATGTGTATAGTAGTTAAAGTATTGGACTAGGACCAAAAAAATCCAGATGTATTTTCAACCATGGATACTCATAGAGAGATGAAATTAATGGACTCACACCCTTATTCTCTATCCAAATACCTTACAGCAGGGGTCTCCAGCCCCGGTCCGCAGCCTGTACTGGTCCATGGCTTATAAGGAATTGGTCCACACAAGCAGCAGGACTGTGCACGAAGCTTCATTTGCACATGCACAGGATCTAGGGCAGGGGTGAAATCCAGCAGGTTCTGACAGGTTCTGGAGAACCGGTAGTGGAAATTTGAGTAGTTTAGAGAACAGGCAAATGCCACCTCTGGCCCCAGAGTGGGGTGGGAATGGAGATTTTGCAATATCCTTCCCCCAGGAGTGGGGAGGGAATGGGAATTTTGCAGTATCCTTCCCCTGCCACGGCCACCAAGCCACACCCACCAAGCCATACCATACGCACAAAGCCATGCCCATAGAACAGTTAGTAAAAAAAATTGGATTTCACCACTGATCTAGGGTGCATGCACGAAACTATCCCTCCCTCATTGCCACTGCCGGCACTGGTCCATGGAGCCAGAAAAGTTGGGGACTGCTACCTAATAGGATTGTTGCGAGTCTGTATTTCTTTGAGATCCTATAGATAAGGTATGATATTAATCTAACATATAATTTTTTTAAAAAAAGGCTTCACTACTCCTGTACTGTCATTTCCCTAAGTTTCTGTGGTTATTTTTCTAATGGACCACTTCTTATTTTTCTAGTGCACAACTGGGGAAGGTTCTATGCGTATTGACAAAATCACACATTTCTTGAAAGAAAAGAAGAAAGGAAGGAACACCTTACAATGGTATCACAGATAAATTAATGCAATATATACTTTCCCTTTGGAAACCTGTGAGTACAAGGCATCAGATGTAAATTCTTTTGTATTTTCAATGTTTTAGATCACCTTTGATCCTGTTTTTTTTCCACATGCTCTAATTAGCTATCAGCTATTATAGCACCTTCTCCTGTATATTCGGCCTCCTCTGAGGCAGCCATCTGTGTTCCCCTTGAGAAAAGCCTGAGGGTGTTTCTCTAGAAGTCTGTGATTCTGCAGCCTGCACTGTTTTCTCAGGGAAAAAAAAAGCAAAACAACTCCTCACCCACCCCCCCAAAAAACACCACACATTTACAGACTGTGTTATTTGTCTAGGTCATCCATTTTAAAGGACTCCACACTCTTCACTATTTACAACATTTTAAATTTCATCCTTAGCTTAGTAGGCTAGTGTATTTTAGCTTTTGTGAGTTATAAGGGGATTGACACAACCATTCCCACATGAAGTGTTTTTAGAAATGAATTGTCAGAACAATTGTCCATAGGATGAAACATATTAAGTATAGTTCAAAGCCAAGTTTTTGCCTCATTTTTTTTTCCTAATTGATACACCCAAAATATAATTTGTAAAGGATAAAGTCTTTAAAATAGGCACTACAAACATGTCACTGAGTCGTACAGGGGGGAAATGGTATTGGTTGCAAAAGTACATTTGCATTCTCCTTAGTTTTATTTGGTTGGCTTTTTGCAGTGCATCTAATGAAAGTGCTGACACATATATTTTTAAAACAGGTTTACAATCTTGTTTAAGACCTGACATCCTGTTAAATCTACTTAAACATTGTAAGAAGCCGGCTTATTATCTACGGAAGCTGAAGGAGTTCTGTTGCAGCTACGTGATTACTTATGACTGGTGAGACAAGTGGGTTTTTCAACTAATTCCAGGTTTTAAATTTAGGTAATGCCAATTTCAAAGACTTCATCTGTCCTTTAAAATGTATTTGGTAGGTCTACCAATTGGAAAAAAAGTAAAAGAAAAATCTTCAGTTAGAACTGTACTTAACCCAAGTAGTCTTCTCTTAATGACTAGTCACTGAATGACCATCCAAAGTTATGACAGCCTTTGAAAGGGTTCTTTACAATCAGTACAGAATTTTCAAGCATTGTAAAATGTGGCACTGTCCCTCCCTATGATCATGTGACCACATGCAGGGCCCTAAGCTATCAGCTAACATTTATAACCAGCTGCAATGTCCTGTGGTCATATGATCACAATTTGCAACTTTTTTGCCATTTTTCATCAGGAAACAGCAAAAAACGCTCATTGCATATGTTGGATTAGCTTAATAACTATGTGGTTCAATTAACTACCATGGTGACTCACTTTACAACAGTTGTAAAAATGGTCATAAAATCAAATTAGGTCATGTGGTGACACGTTTATCAGCTGCTCTGAATTATAACCAAAATGAATAGTTACACTGAATTGGGAAACTATGCATATCTATCCTCTGCTATAGCTATTATGCTGTTGTTCTATTATGTTATTTTTAACATTTTTCTTAATTTCTCCCAATTAGTGAAATTAATTATCTGTTAAGGCATAAACTGTTCTATAGTTGTTTAGATTTACCAAGGTAGATTTGGAAAACAGTTTTATTTCCCTCATATTAATATTAAAGAAAATACTACATAAAAATTACAGTGATGAATCCAATTTTCAAGAAATTCTATTTTTTTTTCTACAGAAATTATATGTTAATCATATTTTTTTGTGTAAAAAATACAGTAATTCAATAGCATTGACAAAGTTCTGAAGGTAGGAAAATTTTCAGATATTTCTAAGTTCTTAGAATTTGTTGCAAGCAGAGACATTCCTGCTTAGGTCTATTCAGTTCCTCATAAGAGAAATAACTAAAATAGAAATCGGAAGAGCAAGGTTCTCTCCTGAAGTACAACTGAAAATATAACTTGCAATTAAATTAGAAAATAATTACGGGGAAATGACAAACCTTGGTTAAATTTGTTGCTTTGAGTGTTCTTTCCAAAATGAATGTATTAGTGAAATAAAACAATAGGCTTTCCCTCTGTAAAAATCCTTACAAATCCTCTGTATGTCATTTAATTCTTTTTTAAAACAGTACCTGGAATCTCCGCATATCTCGTGGGTTTCCTGCATTCTTCAAACAGTTTTGATTGCACTTGAGGAAAAACTTTAGAAAAAATCTACAAAAATACAAAATTAAAATTTGTTAGAAAGATTAGGCATTAAGAATAAATGTTTAAGCATGTAACATGTTGCTACAAATTGCAAGTGATGGATAGCTGAAAATATACTCATTTTATTACTGTAAAGTAGTAATAAAGTAGTAATAATGCCCCCACAAACTGAGGACCCAGTTTGTGGGGGCAATAAGCTGACTTTGTATAAATATACAAAAGTATGAAGGCTATTGCTTAACGCATTGTAAGCCGCCCTGAGTCTCCGGAGAAGGGCAGCATATAAATCAAATTTATATATATATGTATGTATGTATGTATATATATATATATATATATATAAACTGAAGACTCTTCTTATAGCAACAATATATATAAACATCCTTTATTTGAGCAAAGGATGGACTTGACCAGCAAAAGGTGCAATTCAGTGCAAATCTGTTTAATAATATTAATATTGCAATCCTGATAATGTTCATTCAGATGTGTACATGATTCAGATTTCAGAATATCTACAATTTTATACCTCTGTATTCAAGAATAAGTCCTACATAATTCAGCAAGATTAATTTTATCTGAAATATATTGTATTAGTACAGAAACAAAAACCAACATAAAATGAAAGGCTGGAGTATTTTAAATTGTTATAGAGTCTTACAATTTTCTACATGCTTTAGTCAAGAAGAATTATAGATGACCCAATTGCCTACATAGTATGAAATCTGCTTCCTGAAACATATGGAAAAATGAATTTAGTTTCTTTCATTCAGGAGGGGTTTATCCCTATGAAGAAGTCTCCAAAATTTCAGCATTTAATGTTCAAAGGTAAAACAAAGAAACAAACAAAACTTTTACAATTCCTGATGAAGACAAATTGAGAACTGGTGTTTTTTTATATATTTATAACCCGGAATGCCAGCTAAATCCTAACACAGTAAATCTATCAGCTGAATCAACAACAACATATAAGCCAGGATCTCCTTAACTCAGAGGCCTCCATTCTGGAAACCCAGTAGGTATGATTTTCGAGTCATATTACTTTCCATAAAACTAGCTCCCTTTACCTCAGGAACATCATAAAGCACTGCTAATAGTGCAACCAACATATAGGCATGAGCTGACTGAGAAGTAATGAAGTGTGGAGTCCAGGCTATAAACATTTAAGGCTCTCCATTTTTTTCTGGATGACATTTTCTGGCCAAAAGCTTTAGATGAGCTCCATATTTTGCTGAAGTTTAGTCATCAGTCTGGAACTCTGCAAAGTCCTGCAACATTAGCCTGATCCAACCTGCTTGCTAACTGAATTTTAAAAAATTAAAACTAGGTATGAGAAGACATGATTTCCATCACGATTATAATGGAAGGGCAAGTTTAAGATTTCCCTCCTTTACCACAATCTGAATAAAAACATTGTCTCTTGCTTCACTTGACCTTAAAAAAATCCAATTATTTCTAATTTTCCAAACTTTCCTTCATTTTGTGGTTCCTACAAAAATTGTTCCCTGTAATAGTAGCATTGTTTTAATTTGTTGAAAATAGACCTGTGCATTTCACATTTTAGTAGTGTGTCTGTGTGTGTGTCTGTGTGTGTGTAGGGGAATTGTTTTGATACTTGTGACCTTTTTTGGAAAGGGGTATGCCACTCAGAGTTACATAACTGCAATACATATATATATTTTTCTAACATTTAGTCTTAAAATATGTTCTATGTCAAAGTTAAGGTACGACACTTTGATCCACGCAAGATTCAATAAATGAGTGGAAGTTGTTTTTTCAAAACCAATATATGTTTCAGCTTCTAAGTATTTATTGCATCAAAATATAACAATATAAGAAACAAATTGTGTTATTACAACACAATCACAGAAAATGCCTAATTCTCTATTAAGAAATGTAGATATTTATATTTCCTGGGTTCTAAAAATATACACAGCATTTAATTGTTTATGATTTCCCCTGACCCTCCCACATTTCGCTGAATAAATCCATAAGTTGTATCACAACTGTGACATTCATAGTAGAACTACTGAAGAAGATAAGTGGACAGCCACTGAAATGTGTTTGACATATCTATACTTATAAAATCTGAGCATTAAAATTTGATGCATTTGGACAATCCATGGGGAGAAAGTCCCAACTCTTTAAATGGCCATAAACAAATGCTATCATCTAATCCAAACCATGGTGAGGTTGACCTTGTAAGGCCCAATAGTCATTCCTAGAAAATGCTAGGGAGGAAAACTATGGAAACAAGAGTAGGACATTTTGAAAGGCAAGAGTCAGTTTGGTGTAGCAATTAAGGCATCAGGCTAGAAACGTAGGGACTTATTAGTTCTAGTCCACCTTAAATGTGAAACCAGCAAGGTGATCTTGGGACAGTTATTCTTTCTCAGCCCTAGGAAGGAGGCAATGGCAAACCACTTCCAAAATCTTGCCAAAAAAATGGCAGTGACTTGTCCAGGCAGTTGCTAGGAGTCAACAGAGATTGAAGGTACCAGATATGAATAAATGAATGAATGAATGAATGAATGAATGAATGAATGAATGAATCTGAAAGGCAATATCTTTACAGTCTCAAGACATAGGTAGGAAAGGGTCCTGATCCGGGCTCAGAGGATAATAATAATAATAATAATAATAATAATAATAATAATAATAATAATAATAGATATAATAATAATGTTTTCCCCTGAAGTTTTTAGTGGTAGGCATTAGTGAGTCCAACATCTGGCACAGATGGCAAGTACATAAAAAGATCCATATAGTGGTACCTAGGTACTCAACTGTTTTGAAACTCATCAATTTTCTACTCAATACCTTTTAATGCAACATTTAGACCATTAAGTACAGTTAAGTATTGTGTAGTCTTAAAGCAGTTTTCTAAAACTTGGTATATTACTTTTCAATTTAAAAAGTCAAGCATCTCTATGGACTATAATTGAGCATGAAGTATCTATTCTATCATTGAGTTATTGCATTTTCCAAACTTAAAAAAAAATGTGATAGGAATAGAAGGCATCATACAAATCAACTAGGCCTTTTGTTCTTGACTTCTTAAAAAAGCAGTTTTTTAAGCAGTTTGTTGAATACATATAGCAATCCAGGCTTGGAAGTGAATTCCTTATCTTTTGAAATCATAATCAATATGGCAGTGTCTATGAGAATTCATATTGATTCCTTTCACTTGATGCAAATATTCAGACAAAAACAATAAATCTGATGAACTTTTTTTCTATCTCAGTTCTGTCCACACCCTACCCTTTCTGCAGGTCTTTCAAAAAAATAAATATTGAGAATAATTTGAGAGAACATTTATTGGAGAAGATTAACTGCCCTTAGAAAAATCTATGGAATTATAGGAAGATATATAGTATGGTTATTTCTCCCTTTGCTTGTTGTTACAATGGGAAGGGTGTTTGTTTCTGACCCCAATCTTTCTTAGAGAAATCTTTTATTTGAAAATTAATCAGTTTCTGCTCAAGTTCACCTGTTGATCTAGCAAACATAACCTCTTTTTCTTGTCCCTATCATTTGCTAATAGATTTCAAATAAAAATAAGAATAGCAAAAAAAAAAAAAAATAGCTTCTTGGGAAGAACTTTAGGTAAAGATCTTGCAGCTTGGAATTGCAATTGCCCATTGCTGTGAACAGTTCATCATAATTTATTCATTAATTACAATATGTTATTATGGGCTATCAAGTGGGTGTCAGTACTTAGTGATTAACTAGATAGATTTGCCATGTACCAATTTTCAAAGAAATGGTAGAAATATGAAACTTATTATAGAAATTAGAAAAATATGCAGGACAGTGAATGTAATTTATGAAAGGCTGAGGTCAAAAACCTTTGGAAGAGGATAGATTATTAAGAGAAAAGGAGCTTCCCCTTATTTTAATTAATAATTTCTAAATCATTATTTTATACTTATCTTGAATAAGACCCTAAACATCTTACCATATTCTGAAAAGGGAATTGAGAATAGAATTAGGATGCTCAAGATGAAATGCCTTTTTTTCCACCCAAACTCTCTTGTAAACTTTAGGAAAGAAAATAAATTCCCATGCTCAATATTATGTATTCATTTTCAAGGATAAGTAGTTGGGACCGGAACTTCCAGGACTCTGGGATCATCATAAATGGCAATCATGTAACTCCGGGATGCCGCCACCATTGTGGGTACCTGCTAGTTTCCAAGTGCCCAAACTTCAATCACGTGAGCATGAGGACCCTGAAATGGTCATAAGTATGAGGACCAGTAATGAGTCACTTTGTTTTCCAGCGCCACTGTAACTCATTAAACAAATTGGTCAAAAGTCAAAGATTACCTGAACCACATGTAGGTCTGCAGCTCCTCTCCCACTAAAGGTTCACATTTCAAGAATTGTTTTCCCTTAAGTATTTCCTTCATAGCAGTATGTTTTATTCAATGGTACCTTCTCCATGTGAAAAATTAATCTTGTCCACCTACTATTCCTCTTGAGAAACAGCTTAGTTTAAAATAATTGTAGCTAATCACATTCTGTCTACATGATCTGTTGTTCTAAAGAAAAAAAAACCATAGAAGAAAAATGACTAAATACTTTGTGTAATGTGTAAAATAATCGTATACTGTATTATAAATCTGAGAGTGAAAGCAAGATAAACATTCAACCTATTAATAATGACTTTGATTTGGGAGCAGTCAAATAGATGAATTGAACTAAAGACAAAAATGACCAAAGGTATCATTTATATTGTATATATAAAGTATTCCATATATTTTTTGTACATGATCTATATAATCCTTGCACCAGCAGAAAACGCTGCAAATAAGAACAAGGGCACGGAGTATCTTCTCAGTCTGATGAAGAAAAAAAAAGTTAAGATGTAGAATTATAATGATTTATAATTCTTTTCTTCTGTAACTTCCATCCCTTTCATAGGGATGGAGTGATTTGTAAATGTATTTTCATAGTTCCATAAATTCTGTCTCTTATTTTGAATTACCTATCACTATACCTTTTTGCCAAAGTTAGTAGATACAGATAGTTCAACTGCACTTTTGAATTTTTGAGATGATCCTCTTAATAGATGAGTTGTATATTTCAAAAGAAATAAGCATATATAGACATCTACAAGACAATTGAACAGGTCTAGTAGGTTTTTGCTACCTTCCACAAGATAAATGAATGGCTTAAATATGTTTTTTTTTCTAATTCTGAAACTCTTACATTTTTTAAATTGCCTGTCTCTGAATCTTTTTAATCTTTTTCTTGATCTGGGTGCTCCAATGCTGATTTTATACATGTAAAGAAGAGTGACAAAAACAAAAAGCCCAATTGTAATTAACTTAAGAAGAAAAAAATGTAGGACCATACACACACAAAATCTGATATGGATGTTCAGAAAACAGTGAAAATATGAAAACAAAAGACACATAAGAGAGCAGTGTGATGGTGAGCCTCAAAATGGTAAATGCAATTAGAGACTGCCAACAAAACTTTTTATTTTTATTTTATTAAAATAGATTTATATGGCTAACCATCTCACAAAGGTGATTCTGGTGCTTAATAAAGTAGTTAAAATTGCAATATGAAAACAATATAAACAACACACTTCACAGCCAACCTAAATACAGAGTGGCTGTTGAAGATACTATTCCAGGGGTGAAATCCAGCAGGTTCTGACAGGTTCTGGAGAACCGGTAGTGGAAAGTTTGAGTAGTTCGGAGAACCAGCAAATACCACCTCTGGCTGGCCCCAGAGTGGGGTGGAAATGAATATTTTGCAATATCCTTCACCCAGGAGTGGGGAGGGAATGGAGATTTTACAGTATCCTTCCCCTGCCACACCCACCAAGCCACACCCACCAAGCCTCACCACGCCCACCAAGCCACGCCCACAGAACCAGTAGCAAAAAAAATTGGATTTCACCACTGCACCATTCACCAATACTGTAGGCCGAGTTACTTTCGCAACCACCTTATCCGAAAACATCCAAATCTTAAAAGGCTTTCTAAAAAGTGAGCAGAGACAAGGCCTAACTAATCTTGGACATTACAGCACAACTATAGAAAAGGCACAATTCCAGGCTCCTCCCTGATTGACAGGTCTCAGAGCTTGCCCTGCTGCCCAGCCTAATGGTAGAGTTACTAACAATGGGAGTAAGTGATCCCTGAAACAGAATAGAATTCATTTATTTACATTCTCAGACACACAAATACAGAATTTAAATTCAGACATCTTAATAAAACAGTATGATTTATAAAACCAAAAAAATCCCAAAAGTATTAATAATGAGAAGAGGATATCACCCAGCTTCTGCATCCCATAGCGACTGCAAAACACTTGGCAACGTTGTAAGACTGTAATTTCAGAAAGAAGACTAAAATGTCTGATAATTAGGTTTACGAGTGCCAGATGTCATGGCGACACAAGGGGCAGTGCAGCAAAGGAAGGGTTACTGACCTTACTCACTCTGTATCTGAGAAGAAGCACATGTGATTGTTATGTGGGAGACTAGTATATTTGCCTATAGTCTTCAAAATAGGTGAAAATTTGAATCTAGGTAAAAAAAATCTATTATGTGAGACATTCATGATGTTTTAGAAGTAGCCATATCATTTCCAAATTATGGTGAAAACTATAATCAAACTATAGGTTTGATCAGATCCCAACTCAAGTAGTGCATTTAATTTGGTTATCATACATTAAGGAGTCAAGAAACTGGAAAAGGCATAGGTATAATTAGGATGATCTGGCCTTCAAACTAAGTCTTATGAGAATCAGTTTATCAGAGAAAAGATGACTGAGGAGAGATGTGATAGTACTTTTAAGTCCATGAGGGGAATAATACTTGAGAAATCGAGTATAAAACGAAGAATATTCTTAAATTACATCAAGATGGGTTCAAGTTGAATGTTAAGACAATTCTCTAAAAATAAGAATAGTTTGCCAGAAGAACCAAGGTCAAGGGAAGTGATAGGTTTCCTATCATTAAATACATATTCAAGCAGAAGCTGAACAGTTTTTCATCAGAGATACCTTAATTTGGATTTCTGCACTGAGCATGATAGTGAACTTAATGGATATTTCTAACTTAACTAAGTCACAATTAAGATGGTGCAGTTTAATGGTGTCATTATGCCATCGTGAATTCAAGCCTACACTTAAACATATCCATGCCTTCATGTCCATCATAATTTTATGATTCTGTCATGCTTTCATACTTATTTCAGTAATCCATAAGGTGTTGTTTGTGCTGTAAGTGGACATGAAGGCATGGAGATTTTTAAATGTAGACTTGAATTCATGATGGGATATTTCACCATAAAATTACATCATCTTAACTATGACCTGATTGAGCTGTCAATCCAAGTCTCTTCCAGTCCAGAAGAGAAAGGTGAGACTTTATTAAATTTAATATTGAAATATTACTTAGAATTATCTTCATTTTTATTTTGTTAGCTAATATAATTAAGAGTTTGGAAATTTGGTTACCTTGAGTTTCATTTTGGGAGCCGATATAGCTAGAGTTTGGAAAATTAGTTACAATTCAGATGTTCCCTTTTTCTATTTATCCTATATCGAAAAGTAGTTTAAACATAATTAAGTTATGTCTCATTCTAATATCCTCTAACACACAAACTGTAAAAGTCTGTTTCATGTAAAGTGAATGAACTGCAGTGTGGTTGTATCAGTTTATATTTCTACTGCCACTTTACATGAGCTGAAGCTTCAACTTAATATTAAATTAAAATGCACTCTAATTAGAATGCAGTAAAAGGGAGGAATTTGATAAAGAATACATTTTGAACTCATTCCAAATCACCACTGATATTGCTTCCTTGGTGCTTGAAACATCACAATTAACAGCGCTACACTCATTTTCTCTCTCTCACACCTAAACACATCACCAACCTAAAAACCCAAAGATTTATAAAGTTTGAATTAAATGGAATGCTGGCAGTCCCACTATAAAGACATTATAAAGTCATCAGTTAGATTTTCCCTTTTTTAGAACAAAATGGACTAAGAGGTGAAACTTTAAAATCAAAATTTTGGTTTTATCTACCAATAAATTAATGAAACAAAATGAACACAGACCAGGTATTCTTTAAATAAAACAATATGTAATACTCAAAATATCAACAGAGCTTTGAAAAGCTTTTATTATTTCTAGGCAATCAGATTGATAGAAAGGAATGATATAAAAGGGACTAGGGACTATTGCCTGGCTGGCTGGCTTGGTGGCTGGCTGTCCATCAGGACCAAAACTGATGTGATGGAGCTAAAGTTGATATAGAGGCAGAACCCCGTAAAACAAACATTTAATTTGATAATGGCCACTTGCTGCAGAGGAAACCATCACCAAATACATCAATGCTATATGAGCTATGAGAAAGGTTGCTGGGCAGAAACTGAATTGATGTTGACTTCTCCATTCTAAGCTTCTCAGACGTGTGGCCCAGTAGAACATCGGCAACCTAGCCTGTGTTTTCTACTACAAAAATACACCAATGTTTTATTTATTTTTCTCATTTCTGTATCACCCCCTCTGTCAAAGACAGACATACACATACTGTATGTACCACTTATGTACTATATGCACAGAATGGTGCAGAAATGAGATGGAAAGAAATAAAGACACCAAGCTTCTTGCAATATCTGTAGGCAGATTTGGGATGCTTTCATAGACATCATTTTAGTTATACAAGAGGACTAATGGGATGAAAAAGGTCTGAAGGATGACTAGATGGCCACAAATATGTTTCCAAACCACAGACATGATAACCCTAATAGAAGAACTGTATTTAAATAGCTGACTTCTTAAATATAGAACTAAGTAAGGACAGGATGATGGCTCTATGGCTGAGATGCTGAGCTTGTTGATCGAAAGGTCAGCAGTTCAATGGTTTGAATCCCTAGTGCTGCATAACGGGGTGAGCTCCCATTACTTATCCCAGCTTTTGCCAACCTAGCAGTTCAAAAGCATGTAAAGAATGCAAGTAGAAAAATAGGGACCACCTTTAGTGGTAAGGTAACAGTGTTCCATGCGCTTTTGGCATTTAGTCATGCCGGTTACATGACCACGGAGATGTCTTTGGACAGCGCTGGTTCTTTGGCTTTGAAACAGTGGCGGGTTCTACTTACCTTTACTACCGGTTTGCAACGGGGCTGCGCACGCGCTCTTCTGTGCAAGCGCAGAAGCGTTTTCATGACTCAGGGTCAGTGGGCCTCCCGCTGGTTTTACTACCAGTTCTACAGAACTGGTGCGAACTGGGAGCAACCCACCACTGCTTTGAAACGGAGATGACCACCACCCCTTAAAGTTGAGAATGACTAGCACATATGTGCGAGGGGAACCTTTACTTTACTTTTACCTAAGTAAGGACAAATTTTTGTATGTCCTCTGGAGAATGAATCTTGTTCAAAAGTGAATGGGGGGAGGGGGGAATCAATTTTCCACTCAGAAGGATTTTGAGAACTTCATAGGCTTTTTAAAAAAATCAACTATTTTGACATTAGGCTCCTTGATTTCCCTTTGAACATATTGCTAAAGAAAGGGCAGATGACCTCTTAATTAAACTGCATTATCTATGACGAGGATTCATTATTTTGAAATCAAAATTACATCTTTTATTAACTTAACTCACCTATATATTTAGCTCACAATACCTCTTAACACCCATCTGCTATCAGTGTACATGGAGTCACTTGATATTCCACCCACCAATTTTTCCTAACAACCACTGTGCAATTAAATTCAACACGTTCTGTTGCGAGGTAAATTAGGCACACCTGCGGCCAGACTTCATTTGAACTGCATCAGAAAAGGACCTAACAAGGTGAGAGCACACCACAAAGTTATAGTCCTGTCAAGCAATTAGGTTTTCACTTCTGGGACATCCGCACAGTGCAATTATGCTACACATTACAACCTGGCTAATCTTCTGAACAAATGTCATGTCTCAGAGAAGCTAGTAAAAGCAGTTCATCTGCAAATATGTCTGAGCTTAAGCCTTATGCACATAGCAATCTAGAGGAGACATTTGTGATCCTGGAAAAGATTCTCCATTAGGTTTTTTTCCTCACGCCCCACTCCATTATTAACCTGGCTAAAGTCTTCTTCCTGTTATGAGGTTTTTGTGAAGGTAAAAAGATTAAAATTATGGCAATTTCCCTTTTAAATCTATGTATGACAAGTGTAATTTCAAAATTCTAAATACTGGATAAATTAAATTGATCTGGGTTTTGGTTTCGGTTTTAATTTGATATCAAAATGCAAATATAATTTGGGGACACAGTTCCACCTCCAGAGACCCACTCTATGGTTTTTGAAGAAAAATTGCTTAGGATGAAATTCAAAAGCATATTAATGAAAGTTTTTTGACAATTCAGGTAACCTCTGAATCATGTTATCGGGGCATAGGTGCCCCACAGGGTATAGAATATAATATTTTATATAAATTGTGAATAGTAAATCAAAGTGGTGAGAAGAAAGATGTTTTCATTTTGACATGTGCTAGCTATACATAATGATAAGTGCAAATATGTTGCCACATCATGTTAAAATCTGCAAAAATCTGTACAAACAAGGAGATTTTTTTTTGCAGCATAGTATCTAAAAATAAATAAGTCACTTAACATTGATTTAATCTTTACTTAATCGAATTACAAGAAACATTTAACCCAAACACAGTAACCAATATAAAATTACACATTAAATATATTTGATTTTAAAATATGGCATTACGTTATCACTGATGAAATTGTACCAAGAAAAATATATCTCAAGGTGCATGGGTATCTACCTGCATACCTAAAACAATTATTCCTTAACTGAGTTTTCTTAAGTAATATCTAACAAGCACTTAACATATCTTCTTTCAAGAATCAAATAAACAAAGAAATTAATTCTCTTCTCATGAACAAGAACATCTTTTCTGTTCGTAAAAATCTTTGGCTTTAGCACCAATAAACTCTTTATTACTGCTAAACATGGATTTGCTGCTTGATTGCAAAGAGGCGATAAAAATTCTAACCTGTCATT
>JAUDYJ010000005.1:65082704-65090204 GCA_030761175.1 Masticophis lateralis
CAGTCACAATGGAAATGATGGAAACAATTCCTTTTTATGGATTAAAAACTAAGGTTGATGGGATATTTGTGATCTTCATTCACAAGGTAGACAAAACATTTACAGAAAGTCTTATGGCGTTCTCAATGTTTTAATATTAGTTCTATTTTGGGTCATATGACCAGGAATAGAAGAGAATATTCTTTATTGGCCAAGTGTGGTTGGCCCAATAAAAACCTTCTTGGTCTTCAGAAGGCACTTGGTAGCATTCTAGATAATTTCATCTGCCTTGCCCATAAAAACATATTGGAAAAACACTTTTCTCTGAAGCATCCAGGTGAATCTGGCCCATTTCAAATCTTCTTTGTCAGATTATTTTGCTTCCCCAAATTTGGTCCTGTTGAATTTTGAAAGAGTGCTTGTGCTGTAGACGGACAGACAAACTCCTGAATCACTTTTATGTATTTTATTTCCAACATCCTGTTTAGCTGGAAAAAGTCAAAAGAACAATATGGGTAACCCAAATCCTATAAATGCTTCTTCATTACAAGCCTTACGGTTAAGAAAACAAACAACATATAAGTGTTTGTCTTCTAGGTCTACACCATAGTTGAATCCACATTCATATTTAAAAGTAACCTTCTTTGCTTTTAAGGAGGAGGGATCAAGTGCATCAAAAAGCACTATAGAAATCCACTAATAGCTCAGGATTATAGCAAAACGCTGCCCTGAGCTTTTAGAAAGGATTTCATCTACTACATTTCCTGAAAAAAATGTCCACTGTAGAATTCTGAAACAAATAAAAACATTGTTCCATAGACTGCAAAAGGAAAGCAACCTTGTTCAATGGGCATTGTGTTTGCCCAGCTACTGATACCTTGGCTTTTATGGAAGAAAAACAGGTCAGGTCTATGACATCAGTACAACACAAGCGCTCCTCTGTGCAAAAGTCAAGAATGGATTTTCACTTCGGTGGGAAAGTAGAAAGCTACCCTTCAGAGAGAAGGTTTCTTTAGATCCAGCGCCAATGCACTGTTTATTTGATGAAACTATTAAGAATATTAATAATTTGATAAACAAGGATTGCCTTTAATTATTCATTATGAACATTTGGCAATAGTAAAATTATATTCAGAGAACAATTTTATAAGCCACCTAATTGTAAATTAAGTATGCAACAGAAAACTACTAACGTTGAAATTAAAATATTTTATGATCCTGCAACTGCAAATATAAGGAGAAGATTATCAAAGCCCTGCTGTTGATAGGCAATTACTTTATAAATACACTGATGCCTCAGGATAAGGAAGTAAAGTGACAGCAAAGAAAATGGGAGGGAGGGAGGGAGTTCTGAAGCAGCAGTACAGCTGGATACTTTGAGTCTTTCCAGACACCAGTTGTGAGTGTAGCTTTCTAGAACACAACTTTTCAAAAAGTTTATCAGTTTATAAATATTAGGAATCCATGTGGGCTAACCATGATTATAATGATATAAATTAACCCACTACAGGATAAGGCCATTGAAGAGTCTACCAAACTAGTTTAATGTGTGTTGGTAAATACAGAGTTTTTTCTGAGAGAAAGTGACTAGCCCAAAAATATTCATCTGTCTCCCATGAATAAGGGAGAAGTAGAACTAAAACCTAAGCTTTCTTCCTGGTCCAACACTGTAACTACTATACTATCTTACCTCTGTCTAAAATATATTATACACAAATTCAGACATGTATGCACACATATTTGTATGTATGTATGCGTTCATTTTTTTTGTTGTTGTTCAATCATGTCAAATTCTTAGAGACTGTCTAGATAAGTCCCTGAAGTTTTCTTGACAAGGATTTTCAGAAGTGGTTTGCTGTTGCCTCCTTCCTAGGCCCAAGATCATCCAGCTGGCTTTGTGCCTAAGGTGAGGGCAGAGGTGGGCGTCACATAATGTAACAACTGGTTCGCCCAGCACAAAAAAATGTGAGTGCATGCGTGCAGCTTCAAAAACACTGTGATATAGGACAGAATAGCACCGGGGTGGTTGGGCAAGGGTGGGCCCACCTGCTGGTCGCAACTACCAGTTAACCCGAACCAGTCTGAACTGGCAGCAGCCCATCTCTGGGTGAGGGGCTAGAATTCACAGTCTCCTAGTTTCTAGCCTGATGCCTTAACCACTATAGTTAGCCATATATATATAAACACACAGAGACATATATATATATGTCTTTGGTTATTCGGGTCTTCTCCCGCGTAAAATTGGAAGTGTCTTAGCGACATTTTGACGAAGTCTCATTCGTCCAGCAATTGTTCCTGGAAGCACGAAGCCGAGAACACCAGCCTGAAGATGACGAATGAGACTTCGTCGAAACGTTGCCAAGACACTTCCAATTTTATGCGGTAGAAGACCCGAATAACCAAAGACATATATATATATATATATATATATATATATATATATATATATATATATATATATATATATAGTGACATGTACCTACATACACATATTACATACAGATAGCATCGATATAGCTCCATTTTTTATCAAAATATTGAGATAAAAGGAAAGCCAGTCACCTATATTATACAAATACTCTTAATACTTTTGTAATTTTTGCCATTTAGTATGTAGCGTATATACTTAAATGTGCATTTAAATGTCTGTCAAGTCTATTTTCATCTTATTACTAATATCCAAGACACGTTAACAATATTAAAAAGGGTTCTTGATTGTTAGTTTATGTTGTTTTCTGTGTGCATGCTTTGTAAAATGTGACATAATTATTTGACGGGAGGGGGGAGTATTAAAAAGGGGAGGGAGCAGAAAATTATAGAAGAGGAAGTAATTCTGCTTTTTCCCACTAGAGGGCTTTTCATTCATATATTTATTGCTGTGTTTTTAATGCAAATTTAGTCTAATGATGTAAATTGGCTGCCTATTTGGAACTTTTTGTAATCTGATGCAAAATTAAATGATATTCCTTAAAATATTGCATTTGTGATTGTGATTTGGTTTATTGTAACTATTTATAAAGCAAGTTACAGTACTGTAACTATTTAAATTCCTGATTTAGGATTTACAATGCAATTCTGCCTATGTCTATTCAGCAGTATGTGAAACTGAGTTAAATAGGCCTTACTGTCAAGGGAATATGTACATTTTGTATATTATATTTTAATATCTAACAAAGATATTGAATTGAATTTTCATACCTCTCCTCAAAGCAGTATGCCATTGGTGCAGTTCCAATGAGTAAGACTTACTCCTTTCTGTGTTTTCAATTGAAAGGAGCAGTGGGCCATTTTGCTAAGATACACCAAGGTGGAGCCTTGAAGTGGACAGGTCAAGCAATCAAAGTTGAAATGTTTCCACATATTTCCACAGCCTGACTGAATATTTATATTATAAAATCAAATTCTCATTGTATTTCTATATACAGGTAGTCCTTGATTTAGGACCACAATTGATCCAAACATTTCTGTTGCCTATGAAGATAGTTGTTAAGTGAGTTTTCCTCCATTCTATGATCTTGCTTGCCACAGATGCTAAGTGAATCACTGCAGTTGTTAAGTAACACATTTCTAAAATCAATCTGGTTTTCCATTGACTTTGCTCATCAAAAGTTCGCAAATGTGATCATATGACCCCGGGGCATTGCACCTGTCATAAGTACATGTCAGTTGCCAAGCATCAGAATTTTGATTACATGGTCATGGAGAGGCTACAATGGTGTGAAAAATGATCATAAGTCATTTTTTCAGTGCTGTTGTAACTTCAAATCATTATATAAATGGTTGTAAGATGAGGTATTACATTCTTTTGAATTAGAAAAAAAAAGTAAAAAAGAAAAAGTAATTATTTAAAAACATCTGAACTGTGATCTTTTCCAGATCATAGAGGACTCTTTTTCTTATCTTTTTAGGGTATCAGGAAAAAGTGAAAGAAATTCCACTTAAATGTGTTACTGATGCTGCTGTTGTTATTACAAAGACTCTTGGTTTTTACAAGAGTAAATGGTGTAACTAATTGTTTATATAATGGAGAAAATAACATCACTTTTATTTTAATATACAACCATTTATTTTGAAATTATCAGACATAGTTAAGGATGAGAAATCCCACCAATCTTGGAATATATGTGGAAATTAAGAAAATGATTTTTCATTTCTTAATCATCATGCTAGCAGTGTTATCCTGTAGAACAGACACTATCATTTTAAATTAATATAGAACAGAATATTTGGCTAAACGAATATTTGGTTTACTCACTGTACTATACACGTGCTTTTGAATAATCAAAGAGAATTACAGTCTTGAGTGTCATGATACTATTACAAAAATGTGGAAATCTGGGTATCTAGACCATAAGTCAAAAGTGATGTAATTTGATATACTAACTGAGTGCATGTAGAAATCAGAAGTTACTGGGCTAACAGTTTTGACTGCCCAACTAAAAGCCAAATGAGGAACAGAAAATATAATGGAAAAACACTGAAAACCGTAGAAGCTTGGAGTACTACCAAATGACTACATAATCTCTTGCTGCAAGTATTTTTGATTATAAATTACCCTAAAACTTGCTATGCCTTTCTATAAATCAAACGTAGACTTATCTTTATCTGTATATTACTATGTAATATGATATATGTATATGTATATATATAGAATTGGAAGTATCTTGGCGACGTTTCGACGAAGTCTCATTCGTCATCTTCAGGCTGGTGTTCTCGGCTTCGTGAAACGTCGAAACTTCGTCGAAACGTCGCCAAGATACTTCCAATTCTACGCGGGAGAAGACCCGAATAACCAAAGACCTATATACAAACACCCGCGAAAACCTCAGAAAACAAATATATATATATATATATATATATAAATATATATATATATATATATATATATATATATATATATATATATATATATATATACACTTTTAAACCTTATTGATGCAAACCAACTTAATTTAACCGTATTTAAATTGCCTTGCAAAGCTTTTTCCAAATATTTGCTATGTATTTGAATATGCCAGTTATTCCAAAGTCTTTTTTTGTTGTTGTTGTTGTCGTTGTTGTAAATTGCAATTTTACAACTTCATGCTTGTGATATATTTTGATAAAGCTCTGCTGACACTCTCTATTGGCCTCCAAAGACAAAATAGCTGATACTCCATGAGCCACCAGAGAACTCTCAATTTGTTGTGAGACGGGCTGCTACTTTGGCATCCTCAATCTGCATGGAGAAAGATTAAACATTCAATTTGTTACTTGATAGGCCACAAGGTTCACCACTTACCATACAAATGGAAAACATTACTGTCATCCCTCAACTTGCTTGCCTGAGTATTTTATTATTTGTAATATTTACTTCAGGGAAATTATGATTCATGTCATATTTATCTTCATGAAAAATGAGCATCTAAATGGAAATCACCTTTTGAATGTACCAGGATATAGCGTAATACTAATATGCTTCATGAACTATAAAATTTAGTCACAGTGTATGGATATATTATAGCATGACTTTAATACTCTCCTATCAAGCAAATTTTCTCTGTGTTAAGCTGATACTCTGAGACCTGATTTCAGTTTGATAATCATTACACTTACATGATGGTACAAGTCACAGCTTGTAGATTTATGTCCCCCCTCAGCTCTTTTGCATTAATCTGCCTCTGAATAAGCTATTTGCACTTCCTCAGTGCATGCAGGAAATTGAAATAAGGTGCAAATTTGCAGGCCTTAAATTTGAACAAGTACAGACAGATACTTTTCACTTGATGCCATTCATTTATTTCAAGTAAATACAAAAGACATTTTTATCCTTTGTCTTTATCCTGAGGCAGTTCTGCAACAAAAATGTTGCCCTATTTATTTTCTTATTATTTTTGAAATGAATTGCATAAATGCAACAATTAGCATTTTGGTTTTACTTTTAAAACTTATTTACGGTTGCTTTGGATTACCTTGCAATAAAGCCCTGCATATGTGTATAATATTGGCCCCAATGCATCAAAAATGGGGTGTCAGGAACTCAAGTTATTTCTTCTCACATATTATTTAGAAACTGAAATCCAATTTTTACCATGTTATTTTACATAATGACTTCATTTATAGTTGTTACATATACAGTGTTTGATATTCTTCCTGTCATGTTGTTGACATTCATACTTACAGCGTACCATTTTATAGGTATTGTCTTGAATTTTATACTATAAAAACAATGCAGAAACACAAGAAGTTAAATATTTTCTGCCTAATTAGAAACACTATCTTCAATGAATATAATTTGAAATATTTTCAAATGTCATTAAAACTTTCAATAATTATCTAAGATGCATTAAGAATATTTCAGTTTCTAGATTTAGTTTGGCCAGAACAATATTCTTCCCTATAATGACCAATTGAGGTATTTATCAGAAAATTATGTAAAAATATCTTTCTGGCAGTGACCTGTGGTTAAGCCATCAGCAGGGGAATTATTCCTTTTACAACTGAAGAGAAATGACAAGTGAGTGAACCCAATTCAACAGGATTATTGACCAAGCTCTTTATTAGATCAAAGTGAAGTGTTGTTGAGTACTAGATTCTCAAGTCAGAGAAAACAATGATATATTGTTATTATATTGGCTTCAATGTTCTTGATTCAAGAATATATCAGAGATCATTAATGAATTTAGTAATGTTTCATTAATTTATTAGGAATTATCCTGTTATTAATAATGTAAATAACTAAACCTACTACTGCAGGAAACAAATGATATTAAAACAGCAGTGTCAATTTTCTATAATTTTTTTTTAAATTAGATATGCCGCCATTCTCCGGAGACTTAGGGCGGTTTACAATGCGTTAAGCAATAGCCTTCATACTTTAGTATATTTTATACAAAGTCAGCTTATTGCCACCACAAACTGGGCCCTCAATTTACCTACCTTAGAAAGGATGGAAGGCTGAGTCAACCTTGAGCCTGGTGAGATTTGAACTTACAGTAATTGCAGACAGCTGAATGTTAATAACAGGTTTTAGTCTGCTGAGCTATCCAGGCTCCTAATGAAGGAAATATGATTTATGGTCGTAATGGACCCTGTTGTAACACTCATAAAGCAGGTCACTCACATGACCGACCCAATGTTATCATCTTTTTGTGTCAGTCATTAAGCAAACACTATGGTCGTAAACTGAATGCTAAGGTCGTATAGTAGACTCATTGTTTTCTATGGGCTATTTTTGCTGAAAACCAGACGCTAATGCGAGTGATCAGCAAAAATGTCAAAAAACTTGGTCACATGACTGTGGGATGCTACAAACAGCTGCAAATGTGAGCTGGTTGCCATGCATTTTACATGCAGTTACTACTGCCTGGGGAGACAGGAGTACAGTCATCAGAATTGGGTCGTAAGTACTATCTCATAATGTGTTTTGTTCAGTTTAAGCTTTGTGTGAGATACAAGCTAAGCATTAAGGTTTGTAAACTATAACTAAAAGTTTAGGTATGGTTTATTCAACAACATGTTTAAAATAAATCAGAGTGGAAT
>JAUDYJ010000005.1:65095204-65097704 GCA_030761175.1 Masticophis lateralis
GACCCTGATCTATACAGTACCAGTAAACTGAAGGGTTTGTTTCAAAGTGAGTGAGAAAAATTTGGATTGGTACAACAAGCACTTATACAGGTAGACTTCACTTAATGTCTGTAATGTTTAGTGACTCTTCAAAGTTTCAACGACACTGGAAAAATAACTTTATGACTGATCTTACAACCACTGCAATATCTCCATGGAAATATGACCAAGATTTAACAATCAGCAGATGTTTATGACTGTCACAGCATTCTTCAATCATGTGAGCACCATTTGTGCACTACACAACAGCTCCCAAAAAGGAAATCAATGGCAAAGTTGGCAGTAAAAATGCAAGTCGTGGACATTTGATGTCTTAATTAATGACTGCAAGTGATGCACTTAATGACCACAGCAGAGGTGAGATTGTATGTCCAGCTTGGTCACATGGTACCTTGCTTAACAACTGTGTCACTCAGCAACAGAGTTCACAGTCTCAGTTGTGGTAATTAACCACAACTGAGGACTACCTGTACCTAATTTTGTTGGTAATTTAGCAAATAATTGCAGTTTTTTTCAACATTGATTGAAAGATTCACCAGTTTTGTCCATATTTCCAAAAACACTAATAGCATACAGAGTGAATTCTGAAGTCACAAAGGAATTACTTGATTTGCAACACAAATTAGCTAAAATATAGTGTCAGACTATTGGTCCATATTATTCAGGACTGATTGAAGATCACTCTTCAAGTTTCTGTGATCTCCATCTGAGATCTCTGACACTGAGATATTCAACCTATGATCTCATTAAGAGAAAAATGCATCTTGTCTGTGAATTATGAATATACCATCAGCAAATTTAATATGAAAAGTTTTCACTATAACTCAGATTCAGACATCAGAATAGTATTTGTATCCTAGCTTTATAAAATGATAATCTAAAGCATTATAGCTATGTTGAAGTTACTATGAATAAAACTACAGTCCTACATAAGCTTATATGGGAATAAATCCGCACTAAATTCAATAGGATTAAATTCTGAATAATATTCAATTCTGGATAGAAATGCATTCTTCTTACTGCTTAAAAAGCATAATTTCTGGCTTAAAGTTTAAAGTCTATATGATCTAAATTTAACTTCAATGGATTATCCTTAAGAATCATAGAATTTTTAGGGGCTTGGGATTGCCGAGAGAAAATCCTCTAGGATGTTATAAAGTAATTCCAACTTTCTCTGGAAAAATAAATAGATTTAATAATTTCAACAATATTTTTTTTCTTCCTACCCTTTTTCCATAAGTGCACAGTCAACTCAGTGTTTCTACTGGTTTCTAACATGATGTCTCACCATTAGACCAATGTGGCTCTCAATTTGAACAATAAACATGTAATGGAATTATATTTATTGAAAATATACCATGTTGTGTTACAGAGTCATAATTAATGCCCACTGATTTAAAACTTTTTGCTTTATGAAATGTACATTTGTTTTTTAAAAAAGGTAAATAAGATGTATTAACAGGAACATAGAGTCATAATAAAGGGGAGGGGGAGAAAACTTTACTTTGCCTTCATTAGATCCTACTTAAAATACTTGCCCAGTTTGGATAAGTATTTGTCCAAAGGATAATGAAACACTGCAAGTTCAGATGAAGATTATCAAAGTTGGTGAGAAGACTGGAAACCAAGTCATATAGGATAGGCTGAAAAATACAAGCATTTTTAGCCTACCAAAGAGGTGACTGAGGAAGAGATGCTATAGCGGTTTTCAGCTATGTAGATAGTCATTACATCATGAAAGACGGTGTGGTGTTACTTTGATTGGCCCAGAAGATACTAATGGAATCATCAGGTTAAAACTGCAAGGAAGGAGGTTCAGGACTATTGTCAGGAGGAACTTTCTGACCCGTATGAGCTGTTAATGGAACAATCATCTGTTACATAAATTGTGAAATTTCCTTTCCTCATGGAAATCTCCAAATAGAGAATGGTAATCTGTCAGAGATATTCTAGTGGATCCTGCACTAAGCAGGGGATTGGAACAGATGGTCTCTAATGTCCCTTATAGCCTCATGAGTCCATGAGCAATGACAATTTTGAAATCCTGCAGTTAATAAATATAGGAATGATGCTTAACAGTTTAATCATAAGAGGACAGTAAACATCACCAATTCCAGAGAAATAATGAAACACAGAATTGGAAAAATATGGCTTCTCTGTTGTCAGAAAGTTCATTTTTATGCAAGAATTAACACTTTAAGATATTTCTAGTGGAATCATATTAACTAAAAAAGTGATATGTATATGTGACTGTGTGATTCTTCATTACATAACTCCTTTCCATTTGAGCATTAATATCTAGATTATGTGTTCTTTCTTCTAAAAGTTAGATGTTTAAATAAGAATTTAAATGCATCTCAAATTATTATGTATATGTTTTCTGTCAAACGTAATAAATTGTATCTTTTTCTGAAAACACGTATTTGCGTATTGATATACTGAAATTTTTTAGAAAAATCGC